>PVLA01007909.1:0-16504 GCA_004027455.1 Hydrochoerus hydrochaeris | reverse complement strand
GAGGAAAGAAGAGGAGAGGAGGAAGACAGGAGAGACCTGGAAGAGAAATGGAAAAGGGGGGAGAGAGAGAGAGAAAGAGAGAGAGAGAGAGAGAGAGAGAGAGAGAGGAAGAAGAAGAAGGAGGAGGAGGAGGAGGGAGAGGACCACGAGGAGGACTGGCCAGCCTGGGAGGAAGGGAGGGGCTGGCCCTGCCCAGGAGGGGTGTCTCCTCCATGCCCGGGCCAGTCTCGCTGCCCTCGAAGGCCAGGGCAGGCTTAATAAGGGCCTGCGATGCCCACACTGCCCATTAGAGAGCTGAGTTTATTTTGAAGTCCAAGACAGGAACGGCTGTGTCTGGGCCAGGTATGTGTTTACATCTCCCAGAGATAAACACTTTGTCAGGGCTCAGTGCAGAGCCCAGCCCTGCAGTGGAGGCTGTACCCCATCGGCCCTCCCAAGACCTTGGGTCATGGGGGACCCCTACTTTTCATGGTGAACCTGGAGGCAAGGTGCTGGGAACTCCACTGTGAAGTCCGGGGAGACACAGGGGACTGGCAGTGTCACCAGATGCCATCAGTGCTGAGACCAGGAGAGGCTAGGGCCACACAGGAGGCTTCCCAGAGGGAGACATTAGTGTCCCAAGGACAAGTGCTGAGCTCAGGAAGTCCCATGATGAGCTGCTCCTTTGCGTCCTGGAGCCGCCGTAACCAAATGGCCACCTGACAGCAGGGATTTTTTTCCTTGCCATCTGCCAAGTCACAACGGCAGGGGGCAGAAGGACTTTGATCCCTCTGGGGTTCAGGGAGAGGAACCATTCTTGCCTCTTCTGCAGCTCCAGCAGTCGCTAACCAACCTTGGCTTGTGGCCGCATCCCTCCAGCCTCCACCCTCTCCTGCACCTGACTGCCTTCTCCCTGTGTGTCCCTGTGTCCTGCTCCATGGAGGACACCAGCCAGGGGAGGAGGCCCACCTCACCCAGGATGGCTGCATCCCAACCCCGTGTGTGAAGACCCCATCTCCCAACAGGGTCACTTGCACAGGTCCCTGTGCACATGAAGTCTGGGGGGCCCTGTTCAACCCATCTCAACCTTGGACAGCTCCGTGTGATGGAAGCCAAAGCGTGCTGGCCAGAGATGAACGGGGAGAGGTAGGCAGATTCTGGGGAACCTGGAAAGCCATGCAGAGGCGTGGACCACATTGAGAAGCCAACAAGCAAACATCCTCTTCCGCGGGCGCGGGTGGAGCCTCTGAGCACAGATCCCTTGCAGAATGAAGCAGGGGGCGGCAGGTGTTGGCCCTGAGGGCTGACTGCATTTGAGGGCCCCCCTGGGCACTGTCCTCACCCTTGCTGCTGCGTCTGCACCACTGACACCTAGATCTATTCCTCGGTGGCAATGAAGGTGGAGAAATGTGGCCGGAGCAGAGGCATCTGTCCTGCTCCTGTGGCTATTTCTCTTCTTGATGCTGAAGATCTGTCTCTGGAAGGTGGGAGAATGCTCACCTTCAACCAAGACCCCCCGTCTATCCTGAGTGTCATGGTCCCAGGTCACCGCAGGCCAGCGAGCCCAGGGGACACAAGGTTATCCGCCGTGAGTGGGCTCCCACCTGAGCTCCTGAGAGAGAGATGGGAAGCCTAAACTGTCATCCCTCACTTGGCGAGTGCCCAGCCCTGTGAGAGCACTGCAGCCTGCAGCGCACTGCATGCGTGGACTTGGTCCTGACCCTTCTCAGAGGCCCAGCGTCAGCAGCTTGCGGAGCTCTCAGAGCCCGAGGTAGCATGACTATTCCCTTCATGCATCAACTTGGCCACGCCATGGCACCCGCTGGTTTGGTCAAATACCAGGCTCAATGCGCCTCTGATGAGAGCAGCATTTAGGCTCTGAGAACCCCGAGGGAAGCTGGTGGCTCTTCTCAGTGCAGGGGGCCTCATCCAATCAGCCAGATTCCTAAGAATCCCGATCGAGTCTCCCAGCAGCAGAGAGAGCCTGTGTGAATTTCCAGCCTGCAGTTTGAACTCAAGACTTTGGCATCAACTTTTTCCTGAGTTTCCTACCTCCTGACCAGGGTTACAGATTTCTACCTCCCACCACTGCGCAAGACAATTCCTTAAAGTCTCCCCCTTTCCAGCCTGCGGATTTTGAGGGAGGGAGAGAGGAAGAGATAGAGAGTTGAATGGGTTCATGTACACATGCCTATGTGGATGGTAAGTAGATGGGTGACTGTGAACAGATGGCTGGGGGGTGACAGATGGCTGGGTGAGTGGACGGGCGAATGGGTAGGTGAATACACATTCCTCATGCATACGTGCACATGTTATATGTCCATCACAGCGCACAGCCACAGGCAGGTGAGAAAGTTCCTGGATGGATGGACAGACAGATAGATGATAGATGGATAGACAGATAGTATATATGGACAGATGTACATACATACATGGCGTGTAGGTAGATGAGCGGGTGGACAGCCGGGTGGACAGAGGGATGGATGGTTGGATGGATGGGTGGGTGGACATCAAAGTAGTGATTCCAATGCAGGACTGACCCCAAGCCTTTGTCCCACCCTCTCCCTCCCACGGGCCCCTGAACAGCCCCAGCTAGGCACACAGGGTCACTCCGTGTCCTTACTGGGCTTGAGCGTGCAGTGTTTGAGCACCACCTGGGAGCTGGTGGGATGTGCGAGTCTCTGGCTGGTGCGGCTCTTTCCCAGCACAGGCAGCGCAGCGGGAGCCGAGCTCCTCTCCCTCCTAGGCACGGACCTGCCCTGTCCAAGGCACTTCCTGCTTTCCTGTGCCCCCGTGGCACTAACTGTCAACCGCTGCGCGATGTCTCCCTTGGCCCTTCCCCCTGCTGTACGTCTCATTTCCTGTCCAGACTTTTTCTCTTCAATGCTGGGGGTGCTGGGGACAGACCCCAAGGCGTTGCCCATGCAAGGAGAGTGCTGTGCCTCTGAGCTACAGTCCCAGGCCCCCCATTTTTTTATTGTAGTAAAATATACATAGAATTTGCCATTTGAAATATTTGTATACACACAGTTCAGTAGTGTAAATACATTCGCACTGTGGTACAACCGTCACCACCCCCCTGTCCAAGACCACGTCTTCCTCAAGTGACCACTGTGCCCACCAAACCCTGCCCCGCCTCCTCCCATCCAGCCCCAGTCTACTCCTGTCTCTGTGACCGCGGCTGCTCTGGGAACACGAATGAGTGGAATCCCACAGATGTTTCCGGTTTGTCCTTCGGTGACTGGCTCATGTCACCCAGCATAACGTCCTCCAGAGGCACCTGCTGTACAGGTAGTATGGGTACAATTTCCTTTTGAAACCTGCATAATATTCAGTTTGTATTTGTGTGTATCAGAGGTGCTTTAAAAATACAGTGAGTGTTTAGATTTTAAGAATGCATTACAGTCAGACACGCGGCCATGAACTCCCTTCGAGACACTGACCCGATCGTTCCTGCCATTCCCTGAAGCAGTTCTGGAAGTTTCCCAAGTGTCTTCACAGCATGTGATCAGAAACATGGTGAATGCCACCGCTGAGCGCCGTCCCTGTAAAAGCAGCACAGCGAGTCCTCCTCTGCCTCGCTCGCCAGGCCTGGTACCATGTGACACGCTGGCTCTTCTGCCAAATGACCATGAAAGGTAAATGTCCTGTGTCCATTCCGAACAGCAAGGCAGCGGGGACAGCACTGCTGAAGACACTCAGGAAAGAGGACTCCAGAGCCGGGGCAGAGACACCCATGGACAAGTGTGTTCTGAGACAGCCAGTGCTGGGGCAGAGACACCCATGGACAAGTGTGTTCTGAGACAGCCAGTGCTGGGGCAGAGACACCCATGGGACAAGTGTGTTCTGAGACAGCCAGTGCTGGGGCAGAGACACCCATGGACAAGTGTGTTCTGAGACAGCCAGTGCTGGGGCAGAGACACCCATGGGACAAGTGTGTTCTGAGACAGCCAGTGCCAGAGGCTTTTACTGGACCACTGTTTTTATTTTGTCAGTCCATGTTTGCAGTACACAGGGTCACTCTCCCCGTGGGGAGTTGGCACATGCACAGGGCACGTCTGAATTTGTTTTTCATCCCTCCTCCCATCTCTTGGTGCCCTTCCCATTGGCAAAAGATCTATTTCCTATTCTCTGTACTGTAATTTCTTCTTTATATCTTGGGTTCCTCATACAAGAGAAACCGGGCCGTGTTTGACCTCGCATGTCTGATTCAGTTCACTCACCGTTATGGTTCCAGGTGCTCCCGTTACCTACAAACGACTTAAGCTGGTGCTTCTTTACAGCAGCGAGGTATCCACTGTGTCCATTTGCTTTATCCTCCGTCTGCTGACAGACACACAGCTGCTTCCAAGGTTCAGGTACTGCAAACTGTGTTGCCGTGAACATGGGCCTGCACAGATCCCCGTAACACGGGGTCTTTAACTCCTTTGGGAAGACACCTAGAAGGGGAATAGCTGTGTCGAACGGAACTGCTAGTTTTAGTTTTCTGGGGAATCTCTGCACCGATTTCCGTAGTGGTTGTACAGTTTACGTTCCCAGCCGTGTAAAAGGTAAACGTGCGATGCACTTCTGCATCACACCTGCTATGCACACGCACTTCGCCCCATGCTCACAGCAAGCCTTGCCCCTCTCTCCATGGCTGGCTTTTGTTTTGTTCCCATCCTTCAGCTTGTGTGCTGGTGTCACGGGGAGCGGGGTGCAGTGCCACATCCACTGGGCTTCCAGCGGGGAACCCTGTGATGTGTGCTGAAGTGGGGCTCCCAAGTGACCTCCATGCTCAACTCTTTGGAGAACAGCTCGGAGCCGGCCCCGGGGCTGCACCCTCCCCTTCCCCTCCCCCCCCCAACCAGCACCCATGGGATCCCGAGTCCTCCAGTCCCTGCCAGCCCCGCCGTCATCAAGGCCATCCTGTGGGCAGAGGGAGATAGCTTTAGGTGCTCTTGATGCAGAAGGAAGGAATCACGCTTTATTCCACACCTCTGCATTATGGCACAGCGCCGTTCCGGACAGGGACGCTTTGGCCGTGCGTGGAAGGAGAGAAGGAGAGGAGAGATGGGGGGCTGGGGAGCCCGGCCCCAGGAGGGACCTCCAGCTGACCCCACTGGGACAGTGAATTCCTTCCTCCCCTGGCCCCGGGGAGCAGCTGGCAGTGGCTTCTATGCAGGCAGACAGGGCAGCACTGCTGTGTAAGGCTCAGGTTCAAAGCCAGTTTTCCCCCGTTGTAATTTTCCCCAGTGGGGCCATAATTTCACTGGCAGCTCATGATCTACATGGCATGTGCTGGTGTGTGACATGCTGTCACCAGGTTCCCGGTGGAGGAAGCCTGGGCCGTGATGTGCAGGAGGGCGACCCCGAGCCCTGTGAGACCTGGGTCCCGCCTGAGCGCATGGCCCTGGAATCCTGCTTGTCCTCCGGTCCTGAGGACGCTGACCTGCAGCGCTTCCTGTAACCACAGCAGGGCTTTGAGGGAGGGAGTCAAGTCAGGTGGAGTTGTCCCCACTTTACAGATGAGGAAACTGAGGCTGGCAAGGGCGCATAACTTGCCCAGGGCCATGCACCTAGAGAGCTGGCAGCACCGGAATCTGGCCCATGTGGTGAGTGAGGTCCTGGAACCCAACCTGGCGAGCCCCCAGGAATCCTAGGAGGTGGCAGCTGTGCCTTCCCATGGTCACCTAGGTGCCAGCCAAGGACCAACATGGGGGCTCAGAGGCCAAGCCAGAACTGTTGGCATGGGGCGGGGTTGTGGCACCCTTGGTGGGCAGTGTTGCCCACCTTGGTCCTGCATCAGCTTTAAGAAAACCACATTGGAGCCAGTCGCAGAGGTGCCCGCCTGTCATCCCAGTACTCTGGGAGGCTGAGGCAAGAGGGGTGCAGATTCGAATCTACCCTGGGCCAGTCAGCAAGGTAGCGAGACTCTGTCTCAGCATTAAAACAAAAAAAACAGGGCCGGGGTGTAGCTCTATGCACAGGCTCTGAATTCACTCCCAAGTAACCCCCTCCCCAAAAAGGAAGAAAACCCCAGGGACTCGCACACCCTGCTGGCTTGCCAGTGCCTCCAGGAGATCCCACTGTCACCAAGGGCGCTGTGCTGGGGACCTGGGGCACAGAGGGCTATGGTGCTTGCTGGGCAGGTGTGGGCTAAGCCCTGCGCTGGCACTGTCTGCTCCCGGCAGGCTGGCAGCTTGGAGCCCGTCCCAGCCAAGGCCGGCAGCCCCTTCCCTCCCTCGGCCCCCACTGCCTCCCTCCTCCAGCGCAGTTGTCCCAGCAACCACTTGGGCATCTCAAAGGCCTCTTCAATAATCGAGGCCTCTGATCTCGGCGGGCCTGCAATGAAGGGACAGTTTGTTAGCGTTGACATAAACACCGGGGACTCGGCTGCCTCGCTCTGGTCATCTCAGAAGTCAACTCGGCCGCCGACAACCCATAAAACTGTGAAGATATTTATTTGTTCAGCATCCTGTGGTGGAAACCGATGTTTTTTGTTTTTCATGGCACTGGATTTTTTTTTCCCCAGCCTGGAGAGCACATCTCGAAAGCCGTGCGCGGGCACTTTCCCCTCTTTCGTTTAACCCATAGCTAAGGCGAGCAGACAGCAATGTCAGGATAAACCAGGCGCCCCCCCCTTCCCCTCCACCCCCTGATCTGAGCAGGGACACCTGTGTTCTAAGAGGAAGCAGCTTTTGTCTCCACCCACAGAGAAAGAAAAGAGCCCGTTAAGGGGAGACCAGGTTCCTACACAATAACTAGCACTAAGTGATGAAAGCAGGATTTGCATCTAAACGGAGCTTTTAATGGTTTTGTTTTGTTTTGTTTTGTTTTGTTTGTTCTTTGAGGCAGGGTGTTGCTGCTGCGCAGTTCAGGCCAGCTCTGAATTCACTACCTGGCCCAGGCTGGCCTTGAACTCTCAGCAATCCTCCTGCCTCAGCCTTCCTCCGGGTGCTGGGATGACAGGTGTGCACTGCCATTCCCAGCAGGGCTTCTAAGAATACCAGGGTCCTTTCTGCCTCTTTGTAATGGTGGCCTCAGTCTGGGGTACCCAAAGAACCCAAGGCTTTGACCCCAGGCAAGTTCACAGTTGAGGTAGGTGGGGAGGAGTTACCCCAAATATTTCCTTTTTGTACCTGATGATTTCTGGAGAGAAAAGGAATTATGGGAGGAGCAGCAACAAGAGCAAGACTTAGCTGCCACTGGCTTATCTCTGCTCCGAAGCAGACCCCTCCCTTGGGGTTCAGGAGAAGAGGGAGGCTCCAGATTCTGGGAGTTCCTAGTGCAGCAGCGGGGAACCCCTCCATCCAGATCTGGTGTCCCTCTGGCTGTTGGCCCTGGGCTGCAATCCTGGGCACCTTTGTACCTGGCCTGGAGGCTCCCATACTGAGCAAGTTGCTAACCTCTCTGAACCTCAGTTTCCTGTCTGGAAGGCGGAACCGGGGACCCCTCTCCACACACAGGCGGGCCTTGGTGTCTGAACAGCACTTGCCCAGCACTAAGCAGGGCACTGGGGTGGGCAGGAAGGGGGGACTGTGGCCTGGCTCAGGGGTGCTGTGCTCTGAGTCTATAGCCAGTACCCAGGCCCCTGTCTGCTCGTGCATTTTGTTACCTGGTGACAGGCCGTGTCAGGCGCAGCTATATGCTCTTTCTTTGTTCATTTGTCAACTGCATTGTGTGTGTGTGTGTGTGTGTGTGTGTGTGTGTGTGTTACTGGGAACTGAACCCAGGGCCTTCACACTGAGCTGTAGCCCAAGCTGTTTTTTTTTTTTTTAATTTGTTACTTTTTTATTTCAAGCCAGGCTCTTGCTAAGTCATCAAATGGCTGAGCTCAGACTCTTGAGCTTCCTGCCTCAGCCTCCCAGAGTGTTGGGACGGGCCGTGTATGTGCTGCATATGTAGCTCTTACAACTCTCTTACAGAAGAAAGAAGCGGGCTTGGTAAAGTGAAGTCACTAGGCCGAAGTCCCCCTGCTCCTCGGTGGTGGATCTGGACTCAGATCCAGGTCTGCCCGCTTTCTCCTGCCTCAGCTTTAGTGAAAAGCAAATACCTTGGTGTAGCTTCGGCGGCTCATGTATATATCAACTAGGAGCAGATGCCTCTCACCAAAGGGCATTTGTCAGTGCTCACCAGTGCTTTTCATCTTCCCCTCTGCATACCTCCCCTAAGTCGGGGGGGCTCCCCTCCACCCCCAATCCATGCCACTGGGAACAGACTTCGCACCTCCCTACAGAACAGACCCGACCTCAAGTTGGCGGCGGTGGGAGGCGCCCTGGCCTCAAATCCACCCGGTCCACTCCTGCTCCTCCAGGCAGCCGGCCAGCAGCGGGGGCGGGGTGGCGCCCACAGCTCCAGCGCCTCCCTCCTCTGTAGGAGCATGGTCCCCAACTGTCCCCCGGGGTCAGATCCATCCCGCTGCAGCACTGCACTCCATCAGGCGTGGAGCCTGAGGGTCAAGTGGCCCAGCCGCGGGGGAGCCTGCAGCGGCCATATTTAATTTAATTAAGGCTGTCAGCACTATTGATTTCGGCAGTTTCAATTACTAGGCTGTTATGGTCTCTGGATCAACTGATCTGTGATGGGTCCTATCAGCAAAGACACACATTGAGGGACGGCGCTTCATCTCCTTTAGGGCCTGACACGCGCTGCCGCGGCCGTAACTTATGGCTTTTATCCTGCGCGGCTCCCCTTCCCTTCCTCATAATTAATTTCTCATTAGACAGCTCTTTATTGTTTAATTTGTGCAGTTTATAATCAAATTGGGCACATTAATTGTTGCTGAATTTAAGGCTAATGAAAAATAAAGGTTTCCAATAACTTAGTCTTCCATTACTCCCGACAAGATAAAATAAAGCGCTCCGAGCAAGTGTCAGCTTTTTAAATTATAAATTGGGTTTTTAAAAGAGCACGGGCATTTAAGAAACAGTTATCACACATTTAGTAATTATAAATCCTATGCTGCAAAGCAGTTATGAAGATGTAATTATGCTGCTGTCCTCTGGGGCAGACCTGGAAGCTGGCTAGAGGCCTACAGCGCCCTGCGGGTGGGAACCAGGGTCCCGGTGCCCACGGGAAGCTGAGCAGTCCCACGCAGGAGCCCATGGTCAGTGCCCTCTCTGTTGCTTCATGGGGGGGCGGGTGGTGTCCAGCAGACACGTGGCTGGCTTGGCGGAACCCCTAGAGACAGCTGTCAGGCAGACCTGGGTCGACTGACAGATACACAGACAGCCAGAGGTACAGGCCAGCAGCTGCAAACCTGTAGGGTGGGTCATACCTGTCGGGTCCTATGGGGTGAGCGCACACCTGTGAGCACTGGACCCAGCTATGGGGTGCCCATGTGTCCCTGTGGGAGCGGACATGTCAGCTGACCTAGACAGTGGAGGGTCTTCAGCAGGTGTAGAGTAGGGGGCCATGGCAGAGACGGTCCCCTCCATGAGTTGGGGCCAAGCTGTGGTCAATGCAGCTGTGATTCTGGTGACAAAGAGGGAATCATGGTGATTGGCCAGAAGGTGCGGGGTTGCAGGTTCATCACAGAAGGACCAAGGTGGTGACCGAGGGGACACTGTGCTGCAGGAAGACTGTGTGCTGCGTTTCATGAGTGGCACCAGGGGGGACCCATGCAGCTGCGCCCCTGCTAGCTGCCTCCCCTCTGCCAGGCCCTGGCATTGCCTCTTCATGTTCGAGCCACCCAGATCCTGGATTCACAGAAGAAAGAAACTGAGACCTACATTCCGGCCTCCCCTGTGGTCTATGTTATGCCCCACAGCCCCAAGGTACCTACTGTGTGCAGGGAGCTGCAGGAGCACAGCAGAGCCTGGGTCTCAGAGTGACACGTAGGAGGGAGGCTCACGGGGGAATCAAAGGGGACAGCACCCAGAGCCAGGAGGGGACATCTGGGGAGCCAGTCAGCTCTAGAGACCCTGCAAAGCCCAGATACGCTGCCAGCTTTGGCTCTGGCAAAGAAGACCGGTGCCCTCCTCTGTCTGGCCCCTCTGTGCCAAGCCCCGGGAGTGCCTTCCTGTCCCCACCATCGCAGCCCCAGGCAGGCCCAGGGGTGGGGGCATGTGGGGAGACCGAGGTTGGGGTTTACCAGGGAGGAGAAGTCACATCTATCCTGCTCTTTCCCTCCACACCGTCTGTCTGGCAGCCTGGGAGCCCAGCAAGAGAGAAAACTTCCTGTTAGACTTTAGCAGAAGCTCCTCTCTGGACTGAATTGTTGGCTTCTCATCTGGCAGTTCCCAGGCACGGAAGCCCTGAGAGGGCAGTAGAGACCATTCTAGCACAGCTCTCTGCCACCGCGCTGTCCCCAGTCTCCCAGGTGTTTAAAATCTTGGGATAAGATCTCACTAACTTGTCCAGCCTGGTCTCTAAGGTGAGGTCACCCTGCCTCAGCCTCCTGAGTGACTGAGATTATGGGCCTGTCCCACACACCCAGCTGGAGTCTAGAGTCTGCATAGGTTTTAGATACTGAATTTTGATCTCCTGGATATATTCCTCACCCAAGCTATCGACACACAGGCGTCATGTGTGTTGCTTGGGATTCTTTTGCTTTGTTTTCCTTTTTAAAAGATAAGCCATCTCACTTGTCTAAAATGCCTAGATAATTGAGGTCTTTATAAAAACCCTTTCTTCTGCTCCAGCTTGGTAGATCCCTGCTTCATCCTTCAAATTTCAAACTTCAAACTTCATTTGCATCCAACTTTGGCTTCTCTGCTATCTCTGCATGACAGCTTTTCAGGTATGGGCCTTCAAACCAGCGCTTCCTGGTGGCATAAGGGTGACATTTGCCTCCAACACACTCACATTTCTCCTCCTGCATTCCTTCCTTCCCTTCCTGCACCTCAGCTTTCAAGGGCTTCTTCACTATTCCTGCCATGGGATACCATCAAGGAAATACTGTGTAACTGGCATTTAAATTATGTTTGATTTTGCAGGGTTTTTTTTTCTGACTCCCTGTGGGATTTGCAAAGAAACTGATCAAATCTAGAGGAATAAAAGGATTTGTCTTGGATAGCAAATCTTACAAACACTGTAAATACCAGGGAATCGCTTTTCATAGGAAGGAAATCCTCAGGATCCAGCAGCAGGCCCAGCCTGCTGCGTTTAGACTTGGCATTAGTCTGGGTGCAGCGCCCTCCCCAGACCTGGTCCTGCTTACCCAGCTCTGCAGGGCCAGGAGAAAGAAGGCCATGCTGTCCCATCTGCAGATACCCTGGGCTTTGAATCAGGGACCTGGCTTTCAGCTGGCTGCAGTGTCAGCAGGAACTTCCGTGATGCTGGGCAGCCTCTTACTCTCTAGGTTCATTTATTTATAAAATACAGTTGTGAAATTATGGTTGGGTGATTTCTAAGATCGCTTGTAATTCTTAGGAGTTGTTATGACTCTCTCTTGCGCGCTCTCTCTCTCTCTCTCTCCCTCTCCTGCTTTCCACTTGGCGTAGGACCCACCCTCTTAGTAAATACTCTTGCCCTTGGAAGAACACATCCTCCCCCAGGAGGACATATACCAAGAGCAAAGCCCAGAGCCAGGTGGGCCTCAGCGGCACAAAGGCAGATCCCTGCCCTAGTAGGAGAACTCTTTGCTAAACCTTTCTGCTGCAAGAACTGGCGGGTCCCTGTGTGGCTTCGCATGCATCCGCAGAGAGCAGAATGGACCCAAGCTGACTCATTTCCCATGCAGTGTGAGGATCTGGCCTGCATAGCCAAGGTGCAGCTGTCCTCAGGAGCTTGCAGGCTTTGGGGATGCAGACAGCACACAGGCACAAGGACAAGGTGCATTCGGGCAGTGACAAACAGCAGGCAGGGGACACTTGGGTCACTCGATGAGAGCTGGCAAGGGAGGAGACCAGGGATGGAAGAGGCCAGGGTGGAGAAGACCAGGGCTAGAAGAGGCTTCGCTGGAAGCAGCCCAGGGTGGGGAGGACTCCCAGAAGAGGTACAGAGCCCTTGAAAGAAACCACCCGTATGGTGCTGATTAAACCATTCAACTCCCGTGCCTTGGTTTCCCCACTGGGACAGTAGTGCTTAGTGCTACAGAGCTGTCCCGGGACTGTCCAAAGAGCCTGTGGGATACTTGGGACAATGCCCTGTACCCAGGAAGTGTCAGCTGATGCTGCTATGACAGGAGACCGTTCTGGGGTTCTGGGGACAGCTAGGACAGCTAGAATGGAAACACAGAGACACTGTAGGAGCTGGATGTCCCTGGACCCAGGAGGGACTGGAAAGATGGTGACACAAGCTTCGAGAAGATCTGGCAGGGAGCAGGTGGAGGAGGAGTCAAGGGCAACCCAACCTTTGGGTCCTGAGCAAAGATGACAGGGGTGGTATTTGAGGAGAGGGGATGGAAGGAGGACACAGGGAGGTTGGGGAGGGGACACTGGTATCAAGGTGTCTGAGGAGACAGCTGTGACACTCTCCGAGAAGAAGTCAGGGAAGCAGGTGAACCTGGGGTTCAAGAGGGAGGATGAGAGTTGGAGACATGGAAGGAGTGCCGAGAGAAGGGAGAGGGAGGGAGGAAGACAGGGAGGCAGGGAGGGAGGGAAGGCCTCCAGGACCGCTGACATTGCAGCTCCTTAGGAAATAGCCAAGTTCAAAGGGAGACCCTGAGTGCTGACCTGCAGGGGTTCCGGGGGATCAGGAGGGCCCCTCACTGGGCCAGGCATCTGCCTTTGTTTCAGGATTATGAGGGGCCTGGGGTTTCCTAGGCAAGGGTCCCCTGGAGAGCAAAAGCCCTGGGGATCAGGCACACAACTTCCCAGCTAACACACAGGGCTCTAATAGTTCCCTGGCTGGAATCCTTGTCCCAGTGTCCGCTGAGATTGACTCAAGACCCCTTGGCAGGGGTGCGACCAGGCTCCCCTGGGTTCTGTGGCTGCCAACCGGTCACCACTTCCAGCTCCTGAATTTTCATTAAACTCCCCGACATTCCCCAGAGCTCAGAGGCGTCCAGATTAATTACAGGCAAATGTTGGCTCTCCCCCCGGAAATCTGCTGCCCCAGCCTGGCTCTGTCCCCTGTGATTTTATTAAAATCCACCTTGCCAGCCTGGGCCCTGAGATTTATGGCCACAGCTAATAGGCTACCTCCCCAGGAGACATAAATCTGGGACCTGCCGGGATGCTGCTCGCTGCTAAGGGCCCTGTTAATTGTCCCACCTAGAGGACTCCATGGAGGAATGTTCAATTAGGGCCTCGTGGAAAATTTGGAGCGTTAAATAATACGGGCAGGGATTTCGGTGCCCTTATTTTGCAATGAGAAACATTTTCTTGACCCCACTGGCCCATTACAGCCCCGTACGGACTCCCCAGCCCTTTGCAGGGCAGGAGGAACACCCCAGGGCATAGACTTGGCACAAGACAAGAGCGGGGTCCATCTTCCCACAGAAGCCACAGAAACTCTCTCAGGTCAACTGCAGACCTCCCGTCGAGTCCTTGCAGGAGCGGCTCTCAGGGAGTTTCCTTTTCTGTGGGATGGGGGATCAGCTTCCCCCTTCACTCAGTCAGCATTCGCAGGGGGGCAGCCTTCCCGTGGGGGCCATTTGAGCTGCTAGAACAGCGTGCGGAGACCGGGCAGCTTAAACAACAGGGACTTATTCCCAACTCCTCTGGAGGGATGGAGAGCGGACCCAGAGTCCATGGTCAAGGTGCTGGCAGGCTCAGCGTGTGGTGAGAGCCTGCTTCCCGGTGTGCAGCTGGCACCTACTCACTGGGACCTCACAGGGCAAGAGGAGGGAGCCTCTTTGGTGTCTCTTTAATAAATTCCACTCAGCAGGGCTCCATCCTCGTACCCAGCACCTCTCAAAGGCTCCCCCTCCAGCAGGTTGGGGATTAAGATTTCAGCATATGAATCTGAAGGGGACACAGGTATTCCCTGTGTGCCAGGAAATAGGCCGTGTCTGTGGGTGGAGAGTACAGGGCACAAGAGACAAGATCCCTGCCCTCCAGGTCCTCCTAGTGTCAAGGGAGAGAAGACAAAGGGACCCTGAAGACTGGACTCATAAAGGCGGTGAGACAGGCAGGGGGCATGCGGAGACCAGCAGAGATGCCAAACCCAGAGATGCTGGCAGTTGGCATCTGTCTAGGAAGACCTCCCTGCCACGGGCAGCAGGAATTATTTTGTTGGGTCCACAGGACTAAACTCTGGCATCACCCAACATGTACCTCCATGGCACTTCCTTCTCAGGGGGTGACTTTGTGAGTGCACTCTGGGCACACTTCGCTTTCACAAGTGAATGACCATGGTCGCTAAACCCATTGCTACAGCTCAGCAGCCCGGAGCTCAGAGAGGGTAACAGGTGCGTGGCTGCACAGCTGGCCAGAAAAAGAGTGAATTGCAGTTGTTATGATCTGACAGGTAGTGAGTCCAGGTCCTCCAGGGACTTCCACAGTGATGCCTCAAGTCCCAGATGCCATTTTCTGCCGAGTCCTGCCTTGGGGAGAGGCCTTTCTCTGAGTCACCATTTCCGCAGACCTGAACCCTGGCCAGGCTTTTACTTAAGCCCCTTGCCTGAACTCATCTGCCACCAGCCTGTGACCTCGGTGCAGCTTCCAGGTGACACGGTTCTCATCACAGGACACCTCTTCCTCCCCAGGGACCGGGGCTCCAGGCTGAGCCTCTTGGATTTGGTCTCACCATCAAATCTTCCTTAAATGACTTCACCTGAAATTACCCTCACTCTCTCATCGATCCCTGACTGCCATCAATGCCAAGCAAAAGGTGGACCGGAAAAGCCCCCTAGGTTTGGCCTAAAGTGATGGTGCTATGGTTTGAATAAAAAATGGCCTCTCCAGTCTCCTGTGTTCCTGGATGGGGAGTTGGAAGGTGATCATGGGGGTACTGTACCCACCGTGGTACAGAGCCAGGTATGCTCTAGGAGATGGGGCCTGGCTGGGGGAAGGAGATCACTGGGGGTGTGACCTGCAAAAATATGACTTGGTGCCTTAACCAGACCTTACACACTGACGGCTCCTTCTCAGCATCCGGGCCTTGCTTCTCCACAAAGACAAATGCAGAATGGGAGGACGCAGATGTGGAACCAATGGGCAGGGACTGAGTCTTGGTGACTTTCTTTGCTCACCTGGGCCTTATGTGCCTCAGTTTCCTCTTATGTTATTTGGCAGAAAACAATAAAAGGTTGTTGTGGAGGATTCGCAGTGCTGGATGGCTGGAAAATGCTTTGCAAGCCGGAGAGTGCCAGGAGAGCAGAAAGGATTAGCATCATGCTTTGGATTTTTATTTTTAACCTGCGTGAAATCCTGGAAACCATTGGCTGCCAAGAAATGCTAAGCTGTGGTTTATGTTCCACAGGGAAATCGGGTTTATTTTAAGTGGGGAATTGCATGGTGCATGGCTTGTTTATTCGGAAAAAGTGGACAGGTCCAAAGCAGACCCAGCCACCTGGCTCTGTCCTTGGCTATGCCTCTTGGTGCACCACAGGTCTGTTTGTTCACAGTGAAGGAATTTTCTGGAATCTGGGGACAGATTGTTTTCACCTATGGCTGCTGCCTCCGTCACCCTTCACTTGTTGGGATTACTCAGTCTTGGTTTGCATTGTGTTCCCTGAAAAGGGATCCCTTACAAATGTCCAGACATTCTTCTGGATCAATTAGCGCAGAGAAATATGAAGTGTGATTGAAAAATACAGTCAATATTTAAACATTTTAAAAATTATAATAAAAGACACAATTGCCATTAACCTCCCCCAAAACACCCACTTGCACACACACACGCGCACACACACACCTCACATGTGTCCATCGTTCCTACCACCGTCTGCAGCAGCTCTGGAAGTTCCCTTTCATGAGTGTCTTTAGTTGTATGTTGTGGCTATATCAAGAGCCCAAGTAGATTCAAAATATTTACTGTTCATGGTCACTTTGGCTTTGGGGAAGAGCCAGAAGTCACACGAATAAGGTGGATGAACACTCACTGTCGTGTCTTTACGAGCCGCCTTACTGTCGAATGGCGTTAAGCAGCAGAATTCTCTGTATGCTTTAATCTCTCCCCATAAAAACCCTCAGTGAAAAGAGCCCTCTGGAGATTGAGAGTCGTGGCAGCACAGACCGCGCCCTGCTTCTCTGCATGTGCAGTGTCCTCTGCTCTGTGTTCTCCCATGCTTCTTCAGGGGGCAGGCTCCTACTCAAGCATCAAAGCCCACTGCAGACTTCATCCCCCATCAGGGTCATCTCCTCCATTTATCCTCCTTCTGTGCCCTTGTCTGTTCCCTGTCCAGGCAGGTAGCTCTCAGAAGCCATTGACTGTGACTTAGCAGACTGTGGAACCCTAGAACCCATGGCGGGCACACTGGGCACTCAGGAAATGCTGCATGGATGGATGGAAGGGTACACAGCTGGATGGGTGCCTAAGTGATGGATGGATGATGGAGGGATGGATGTGTGCGTGGGAGAGTGGCTAGATAGATGAATGGATGGATGGGAGTGGATGGATGGATGAGGATGGATGGATGGGTGGATGACGGAGGATGGATGGATGGATGAGGATGGATGGGTGGATGGATGACAGATGGATGGGTGGATGGATG
>PVLA01007908.1:15885-97383 GCA_004027455.1 Hydrochoerus hydrochaeris | reverse complement strand
GCAAGATCAGGGCTGGAGATGGGCTGAGAGAGGCCGCCCCAGTCAACTCAGAGTGGCTGTGTCCCCCTCCCTGCCTGGGAGCCCAGGTACAGGGCAGCACGCTTCTTCTCCTCATTGTGCGAGTCACTGATTCTGGCCACACGTATTTATTATTTGGTCCTGTGTCTCTCTCTTTCCAGATGGCAAGTTCCAGTATGCGCGGCAGGGCTGTAGTGACCTGTGCTTTCCCATGGTGCTCTCCAGACAGAGAACTAGAGTGGAGTTCATATGCTGCGATCACCAGCCTTTCTGTAACAGACTCTGAAAGGCCCGGCCCTCTCTGCCTGCTCCTGTGTTACACCAGCTTGGCCCTGCATCCAGCCTTTCTCTGTCTTCCCACAGCCTCAGCCTCAGGGCTCTGTCCCAGGCACTGCCTGAGAGCTGACCCTGAGTCCACTCAGCAGCAGGCCTCGCCCTTTCCAGGGCTGCCTCCCCCCAGCTCAGGCAGATGTGCTCTTTGCCCCTCTCCTCCTCCCTCCTCCACCTTCCTCTGCCACAGAGTAAGCTCTCTCTGCTCTTCTCTCCCTCTTCAGCTCTTCTTCTTTTTTCTTCTTTTCACAAATATTTTACAAATATTCTCTAATTACTCATCCCTGGAATGTGGCTCTGAGTCTGCAACAGTGAGCAGCAGATCTGCCTCCTGCCTCCATGGAGCGTCAGTCCCGCCAGAGGACAAGGGCTCCGACCGCAGTCTCCAGCACACTCCTGGGCTGGAAACCGGCATTGTCCGTGCTCGGCACATGTTCTGCCCCTGTTCTCAACTACCATTTGCAATACATGTAGAATAAAGTTTTAGTAAAGTACATTTGTCAATTTCTTTCATGCCTTCTATCAGCTGAATGTTTCTCCTTGAAGTTCATAGTCATAATGTAATGCCAGTGATGTGTATGTATTTTTAAAATCATTTTTTGCAGGACTAGGGATTGTATCCAAGGTCTCCCCATTGAGGTATAACCTCAGCCCTTTTTATTCTGAGATGGTGTCTTGGTAAATGACTAAATTGGCCAAACTGGGTTAAAATTTGAAATTTCAGTTCCACCTCCCACATTGCTGGGATTACTGTCCAACCGTGGCTGTGATGGTAAGAGGTGGG
Source organism: Hydrochoerus hydrochaeris (assembly GCA_004027455.1). Lineage (NCBI taxonomy): Eukaryota > Metazoa > Chordata > Mammalia > Rodentia > Hydrochaeridae > Hydrochoerus > Hydrochoerus hydrochaeris. The sequence continues at coordinate 96,251 of PVLA01007908.1, read as the reverse complement.
TGTTTGGGAAATTATTAGGTCATGAAGGTGGAGCTCTAATAAGTGAGATTCACACCCTCCTCAGAAAGACTGCATCACACTGTGGGTGTTGGTGGTGCATAACTGTAATGCCAGCATTTGGGAGGCTGAGGCCAGGCATTGCTGTGAGTTTGGGGACAGTCTGGGCTATAGAGTCAGTTCAGGGCCATTTTGAACTGCATATGAGAACTTGTCTCAAAAAGACCAAATGAATATCAATAATCAATGCACCACAGAGGACTGATTCCTTCTGCCATTGGAGGTCATAAAGAGATAAGGGCACAGTTGCTCACTAGACGCTGAATCACTAGGGCCTGGATTACGGATTTCCTAGCTTTAGAACTGTGATAAAGTTCTGCTGTTCATGAATGTCTCTGCTGTCCTCTAAGCAGTTACTCACTAGGTCTTTAAGTCTGAACAAAACTGCTGCAGGGTGGGTATGGGGGAAGGAGACTGGCTCTGTAAAGTCTAGTCTTTCTCATCAGTGATAGGTAGATACTTGTGAAGTAGGGTTCATAGCTAAGTGCAAAATAACTTAGGGTCTGGACTCCCAGCAGGCAAACACACTGTAGTTCTCACTGGAGTATTGCTGACATTTGTTAAATTTTAGCTAGAGAAAGCTGTTTCTGGGTCTCGTTGGGGTCTGGAAAGTTTATATTTGTCATCTCATGGTAGTTATTAGAATTCTAACAAATTAATCCCAATCCACCACTTCCAGTGCAACTCGTGATGATAATAAAGACACTAAGGCATATCTATAGTTGTGGGGCGCCAAGGGGTCCTCAGCTAGGGTGATGGTTAACTGGAACAAAGGGCCAGGGCTAAACTTGGGTTTTATTCATTCATGAAGAAGGGAGAGTGACTGTGAGAAAGGCAGGAAATAGGTGAGTACAGCGTGACTGCTGTGAGCTGGGCTGCGTACGGGCCAGAAACCACCTCTGCAATACATGAGAAGGGTGTGCAGAAAGCGTAACCCGTGTAACACAGCTTGAGGTAGTATGCTTTGGGGCTGGTGCTTCAGCTCTGATGTGTAATCTTTTATGCCCTGGAAAGTCACAGACTTTTATCTTGAGGCTCAATCCCAGCTGACAGTGTGGAGCCCAGCTCTCCTCTCTCAGCTCACGCGTGCTTTGGGGGAGCTGTGGGGATGGAGAAACACAGACCTGCACCTTACTTCGAAGGCAACACATCAGCACCTCAGCCAGACCAATTTACATTGCTTAAGGCCAATTAAAGGGAAAAGGAAAGATCCTAGCCAGCTCCATACATTTCAGTACATGCAAGCAGGGTCAGGCTTAGCCAAAATGCAGATAATTGCTCTTGTTTCAAGGAGAGTCGTCCAGGTGGTCTCTTACATTTAGCAGCCAGCTCTTATGCTTTTGTTTCCAGCTACACTGAGTTGCTGTCTCACAAAGGTGAAGAATGAAATTATAGAGGAGGCAGCTAAGAGAAGGGTTTATTGGGAGTGTAAGAAGCGAGAAAGCTCTCAATAATCAGGAGGAAACCCAGACAGGCTTGCCAGAGTGGGCTCTTTGTCTAGGGTTTGTTATATCTAAGTGGTCAGCTCATCGGCCGTGACAGGTCAAGGCAAACTTAGCCTCTAGAATTTGGGTGTGGATCGTCCACGCTCTACTACGATCTATAGAGAAACAGAGCATGTCGTGTCGGTGCATGGATCACGCTCTGTGTGGCCAGTCAGGAGAGTTGCTGTGTAATTAGGGAGAACAGAGTAAAAGGGAGGACAGATGAGTTACAGTGGTCAGTTCTCCATGCTTGTTTTCTGCGTTCTGAGTGTAATGATCTGTACCGTGGTGGTGAATCTATGGCACATGTGCCCCAGTGGGTGGTTAGAATCACTGAAAGCTCTCAAAGCTTTGCTATCACTGATTTACATAGTTCGAGTTAATTCTTAACTCTGTGTATGTGCTGTTTTCTTCTCTAAGACCGACCAGCCCAATTCCATCTTAGACCCCGGCTCCCTTGCCAGCTGCCTATTTATAAGCTACAAAGCTGAGCTATGTCTGACTCTTTTATCCGATTAGAAGGTGGTCACCTCTTTCCCTAGTGCTTTACCATAGGTGAGTCCACGTGCCTCCTCCGGTATCCCACTGCTATCCTTTTAAGCAATCTGCCCTTAATTGAAACTTTTTCCTCTAAAAAAAAAGAGAAAAGCCCTGGCTTTTCTAAGGGGTCTTATTTTGGGTGCTATCCCGGTCTTCATAAACAAATTGTCTAAGAAAACATATCTCACTCAAATGGGATTTCTAAATGTTTCAGGAAGGGAGAGGCAGCAGGCCCTGGTGTTTAGCTCAGCCCCAAGAGATTTGTGACCCAGGGGCTTTGCTCTATCTCTGCCTACAGAGTGTCCACATCTGGAGGACCCTGCTGGCTCCCATGTTCAGTGCTTCTCCCACTGGGTTATGAGGGCTTGAGGGACGAGCCTTTAGCCCAGAGTCTGCTGTTAGTGTTTACGGATTTGAAAAAGAAAACCCAGGCTTTCATAACAGACTCAGCAAGTGAAAGCTGGACCGCACCTTTCTCTGCAGAGGCCGGGAGAGGAGATTGCCACTGCTCCTGAGTGAGCGGCACTGAGAAGGGAAGGTGGAAACTGCGCTCTCCCCGGCGCCTGGCCATCCTGCTGGGAGCCGGAAGGAGGGGTCTGCATGCGAAATGCTTAGTTTTATTAAATCTTTTTGACTTTTTTGAAACAGGGTCTGGCTATGCTGTTCAGGCTGACCTTGATCTCACTTTATAGCCCATGCTGACCTTGAACTTGCAGCAATGGTCCTGTCTCAGCCTCCCAAGTGCTGGGATTACAGGCATGTGTCGCCTAGACGAAATGCTTACTTTTAGTAAAGTGGAGAGGGCTTCCTCAAGAATAAGAAGACCTGCCCTGCGCCTTTCCTGTCTCCGCCAGGAATAGCAGGAGCTGGGATGCCGAGGGGAAGGGGCACTCTTTCTTCCCAGGCTCACGGTGGGGTGAGAACCCAGAGAGTGCCAGCGGAGTTGGTGGTTAACCAGTTCCTGCACAGATTCCCAGGGGTCATTTTATGGCCATCCCCTGGCTCAGTGTCACAGCTGTCCCTGGACTGGGACTCTGCCTGGAACCTCCCCCTTTATTCAGAACAGGAGACAAACAAGGAACTTGTTCCTCTGGCTGCGGCTGTTTTATAGTTTTCCTATAATTTCCTTTGCCTGATATATGGAATTTAACTGAAGGAGCCGAAGGACAAAAATTAATGTTGCATGTCAAAATAATTTACTGATACTGTTTCTTTTTCCTTCTTTTCTTAATCTTTCCGTCTTCCTTTTCAGTGCAGTCCTAACTTTCTTCTCAGAAATTTCCAGAGCCTTTGTAATACTTAGCCACAGGGAAGGCTTTAGAGTAAGTGCAAACAGAAATGCTTGGAGACAAACTCATCCTGTGAGTTTCTTACCAGGAAGCTTGGGAGAGGATCACCTAGAAAGGAGGGTAGAATGTCTGGGAGAGCAGCTGAGTAGAAATCTGACTCCTCCACCCACTCTACTTCCATTACCCTGGTCTGAGCCACGGTCGTCTTTCTACTTTCTAGGGGACTAATACAAAGGCTACTAATTTGTCTCTCTTTCCTCATAGGCTTCTGGTCCTGACTGTACCTTCTCTGTACAGTGACTAGAGTAATCCTTTTAAATTTAAGTTGGGAGTAGAGGTGTAGAGTACATACCTAGCATGGATTTGAGCCCCAGCACTACCAAAAAAGCAAAGTGAGATCTGAGCCCTCCTTGCTGGAATGTTCTCTGCTGTTGGCCCTTGCTGTACCCTCTGCTGGATTGCCCTCCCTCCAGCTAGCTGCATGACCAAATCACTTTCTCTTGTCTGACTTAAATGTCCACTTCTTGAGGATCAACATTCCATCTGGAGTTAGCCGAACTTTAACTGACCAGCAAAAAAGCAACAACAACAACAACAACAAAATAACCACGAAAAATAGACGGAAATGATTTATCATGGAAAGACCAAGAAAATATGTCACATCTCAGTGTCTCACTGACTTTGATCTTTCCTCAGATAGCGCCTTTTCAGCGAAGTCTGCACGTACAGTATAGTGAGATTGTACCCTGTGCAAGTCTCGGTCACCTCTCCCGGAGAATCTCACCATAGCAGTGTGCCAAGCTTATGGCTTCCTCTATTTAATTTACAGTTGGACTTAAAAACAAAAATTTTTTTGAGACATTGTTTCACTATGCAGTTCCAGCTGGTCTTGAACTCACTTTGTAGCCTGGGTTAGCCTTGAACTTGGAGCAATTGTCCTCCCTCAGACCCCTGAGTGCTGGGGTTACAGCCAGCTGGATAAAATTTCAAGTGGAGAAAGTTTTCAAAAATTTATTTTATAACACATATCTCCTGTGAAACTAAACATTTATCATTTATTAAACATTTACATTTCTCTGTCGTAGTTGTCTAGAAGACTGTATGGTGTCCCTCAATGCTCACTTGTCTATTCTTGATCTTTCAAATGATAGCTGAGGTATATGCTGCGACCTGTACCCACAGGATGAGACTTATGCCCACATCTCCTGTGAACACCCAGGAGCAGAACTCAGTCTTCCTTAGTCTCTGAGGACCTCATGCCAAGCAGATGCAGTTTCACAAACAGGAATTATTTTTGAACTATGAGCACAGATAGGTAGGCAGTTGTGCATTTTTTTAATTTTTTGAGACAGGGTTTGCTATGTTGTCCAGGCTTCCCTCAGACTCATGGCAATGTCTTCTCAACCTCCCAAGTCCTGGGATTACAGGCATGTATCACCACACCGAGCTTCTGCTGCGCATTCTTGCTGGGTTACCAGAGCCATAACCAAGGTTCTTTAAAACACAGTTGAAAAGAGAAAAGAAAAAAAGAATTTAAAAAGCGATGATTGACATATTGCTTACCAAGCTGTGGGAAAACTGAGCTATTAACGCAAGGTCAAATTCATTCAGCAAGGAGAAAGAAATGAGAAAAACTTCACCCTTGACCTTTGGTTAACTGTTTAATATGGAGGAAGAGTAAGACACGAGGAAGAGTAAGACACGTGTATATAGTACACGATAACTGAACTTGTGTTGTCCTACCATATCTTAATGTCTCTTTTACCCCCAAAGCTAGTAGTTACTTGTGTTAGAGCTTTATGGTACAATAGAGAAGTGAAAAGTAAAAAAGAAAAGAACGCATTTATTGAGGACATGGAAAGGAGCATACAACCCATGGTGGCTGGGCTGTCTCCTTCGCCAGAGACAAACATGGCGGAAGGTTTCATGACCTCTGACAGGAAGCGGTGCTTGAGGAGGGCATTGATGATGTGTGAGGAACTGACTGGAATTTTCTTTGCGCACAAATGGGAAAGGGAGTTGCAACTAGGGTTGAAGAAGAAGGAGGAAGTGGTAAGTGTTTCTGCTTTGGCCTTCTACCATGTTAGACCACCACCATAATTGTATAGTAATTTATGCTAGGGCAAAACTCTTTCAATTTTAATCAAATATAATTTTATAGAACCCATTATCTCTTCTCATTGACATCTACCAAATGATGTGTGTGAGGGTATGTGGCAACCAAATATCATCATGTGACTGGCTGAACATATGAACCCAGACCTTTTCCAGATTTATTAATTGCATTATTTACAAATATTTTCTTTCATTATGTGAGTTTTCCTTTTACTTTCTTGATACTGTACTTTGAAAGAAAGACATTTTTAAATTTTGGTGAAGTCCAGTTTATTTGTTTATTTCTTGGTTGTGTTTTTTTTTAAATTAATTAATTAATGAATTAATTTTTGATACTGGGGCATTTCCACTGAGCTGTATTTCCAGCAATTTTTATCTTTATTTTTTCGAGACAGGGTATTGCTAAGTCACTAAATTGCTGACACTGGGCTGAAACTCATGAGCGCTGGGATGACAAACATATGTCACTACACCCAGTTTGGGTGTCACATCTAAGAGACCATTGCCTAATCCAAGGTCACAAAGGTTTATGTCTATGATTTTTCCCCTAGGAATTTTATAGTTTAGCTCATACATTTGGGTCTTAGATCCATTTTGAGTTAATTTCTGTGCATGGCATAAGATAGGTGACTCACTTGATTCTCTTGTGAGTGGTTGTCTGAGCACTACTTGACAAAAACGTGATTTATTTATTTCACTGTACTGACACCCTTGTGAATGTGAGAGTTTATTTGGCATCTTAATTTTATTCCACTAATCTATATGCTTGTCTTTATATACCAGAGATTTACACAAAATATGCACAAAATTCTTTATACATAAAATTATTGTAGGCTTTCAGTAACTTTAAAGTTGGACATTGTGAGTTATATAGTGTGCTTCTTTCTTTGCAGGATTAATTTGTCTAGTCTGGGTCCTTTGTGTTTCCATGTAAGTTTTAGGGATAACATCAATTTTTGGAAAAAGCCATGTAGAATTTTTACTGGTACTGCACTGAATCTGTAATATTCAATGCAAGTTGTGCCATATTAACAAAATTAAATGGTCTAACTCATGAACACGATCTTTCCCTTTAGACATTTAAAGAATGCCTACAATGTCTTTCAGTGATATCCTGTAGCTTTCCGTGTACAAAATTACACTTGCATTTATTGTTTAACATTTATTACTGTTTTATTTGTTTTCAATCTCTTATGAAAGCATCATTTTTAAATTTTATTTTTGAGTTTTTTTATAATAGAAATACAATCACTGTTTATATATTGATCTGGTATCCTGTAAGCTTGGTGAATTTATTGGTTGTAATAGATTTTTGGTGATTTTTAAGAATTTTTTGTACATACGAGATTTTGTCAACTGCAAGCAGGGATACTTTCATTTGTTTCTTTCCAAACTAAATGCTCTTATTTATTTTTTCTTGTCTCTTTCTTTGGCTACAGAACTTGTGGTGCTAGGTCCAGCAGAAGGAGTGAGAATGTGCACATCTTTATTTTATTTGTGGTCTTAGAGTAAACAGTTTAAATCTTTCACTATCATGTGTATTGGCTGTACATTTTCCCGAGTGCTTGTTTTTAAAATTTTTTAATTTTTGTTTGTAAACGTTTGCAGTACATTATGATGCATCATCATGGGAGGTAACATGAGCTCAACATATCTTAACTCTTTTTATGTTCCCTCTCATCTCTAGATCTCTTCCCATCTGAGAAAGGTCTACTTCCCTGTTTCTATTATTTGTTTTTTATTCTCAGACGCCCAATTTTGATTGAGTAGGTTCTCTTCCAGGGGCTGACTTCTGGAATCACTGGGCATAGTTAATGGCTGTGCTGCTCCTTCAAGGGGAACCGTGCAGTTTGTTCTGACTCCATGTACTTTTTGTTTCTTTGTTCATCAACCTCATGTTCTGGCCAGAAGATACTGTTTTTTTCTGACTTCAAAATGTGCCCTGAAGCCTCTTTGACTCCTGACTTTCTTAGCCTTCTTTTACGATTCTTTGCATTCAGGCAATGTTAGAAAAGAAAGCAATACATCCTGTGGCATTCTTCCAATCTTGGGGTCACCCAGGTCTTAGGTCTTGCAGGAGAGGTAGTGTTTGACCCTTGAGAATGCCTGATGGGGTATCTCTGACTCCCCTGCAGGGAACCTACCTTTCACCTTTAAAGTCCTTAGGAGACCCTAAGGATGTGTATTTTCTTTCTTTCCTTGTTTTGCATTCCTTGTTTTGAACCCAGGGTTCACACTAAGCTATAGCCCTAGTCTTTTTTGTTTGTTTGTTTGTTTTTTGAGACAGAGCCTTGCTGAGTTGTGCAAGTTGGCCTCCAACTTTTGATCCTCCTGCCTCAGTCTGCCATGTAGCTGGGGATTACAGGTGTGCCTCCCTATGCTAGGCAGGACACATGTTTCTGAGGAGTGAGTCTGCCTTTTGGGTAACTTCACACTCTCCTGGGAACTGTAATTCTGTGCCCTCCCTTCAGGGGAACTGGGTAGTCCCAGATTTTGGGGTAGGGGCTCTTTCTTCTATCTCTTCTTCCTCTTTCTTCTGCTTTTTTTCTTTTGTTTTTAGGGGCAGAGTTTCTACAGGTAGTAGAACTTTACAGGGACTTGTGTGGAGCCCAAGGAAGGGTAATTTCTACCACACCAGTGCTAAGCACCACTGAGGCCTAAATCCTTTTAATTCTGTGACAGGTCTTTTGAGGAAAGAGTCTTGCTCTGAAGGAGCAGGTTATGCAACTTGGAGTAGTGAGCACCCTGAGCAAGAGCTTTGGTGGGCAGGACAGCACAACAAGATGCCCACTGTGTCCACCCATAGCCAGGAAGGCGCTGGACCAGGCTCCCTCCTCTGAGTCCTGGCCTGTCCCCTGGGCCTCACAGCCTCTTGTCCAGTACCATGGCTCCCTTTGAGCATCTGACTTTTCAGCAGCCAAAGCTGTGCACATGTCAGAAACAAGTGTGGGGAAAAGCTCTGTTTCCTTTGTTTTATCTCTATCGCAGGGATCCCAGGAGGTCTGTGTGAGCCAGTTAGGACTCCTTCTTCCTAAAACAGACTTGCTATGTTTGGCATGGAAAGGCCTGAGAACCAGTCCTCCCTGCAAAGACTCAGGCCAGGTTAGGGTTCCTGGGTCAAAGGTGCTCTTACAATCTCTAGAGATCTCTCAGTTCTTCGGGGCAATAGGGCTCTGTCATTTCTCTCTCCCGGCCTGTCAGGCAGTTTCCAAAGCCTGACTCAGGTCCCTGATTCTGTGTCCAGTGGATATTTGATGACAGTTAGCTGACTTTTCTCATTTCCTTTGAGAGACACTCAAACCATCCTCCTCTGCCAGTTCTTTTCTTATTTCTTTTTCTACATCTCCTTTCCTCTTCCCTGCCTATTTGCCTCCTCTTTTCCCCAGATGAAGTCTAAAGCAGATGTGGACACACACAATGACCGAAGCTGGGGGATAATTTAGGAAATCAAAATATGCCTCTGATGTTTGGTGCATAGGAGTTTTATTGAGGAAAGAGGAAGAAAGGATGGGGGGCAGAAAAAATACCAAGTGAGTCTGTCTACCCACCATAGAAAGAATTTGCAAAAGAGCCCTGCCATCTCAAGAGACCTATGGCAGGAGAATGACTCTAGGGCCCTGTCGTGGATTAAAAACTAGCAGTCAACTTAACACCAGCTGAAATAAATCAGCATGGTGCTGAGTGGAGGCCCACCTAAGGATTTTTGCAAACATAAAAAGAGAATGGGAGAAGTTAGCATTGTGGGTTCTCCTAAGTGTTGTTGTTTGGAGCCGTTGGTTCTCCTGGAGGAGTTTGTCATGCTGGTTCCCGATAGGAACTTGGTCATTATCATCAGAGGAGTTTGGGACCTTGTCGGTGAGAGTGGCTGTGGTTCCCTCTGGGGGAGCTCTGGTCCTTACTTTGAGCATCGCTTCATGACTCCAGAGGGGAAGACGTGTGCTGTTTAATCTCCAGAAGTCTGTCACACTGGCTTTCTGATAAGAACTGGCTGGAGCTGCAGACTTGTTTTATGGGGTAGTGGTCCTGTCTCCACCCCCTTGAGGACTGACACTTGATTGATTGATTGATTGATTAGGTATGAGCTTGTTGCTAGAGGTTCCGTCTTGTAGTATCTTAGGGAGATTTGCATAGCTATGGCAACCTGCATCAGGAGGGAGCAGAGAGGCAGGGGTCAAAGCCACAGGCCCTTGGCTTGGCTCGTTGGCTTGCTGAGCTGCAGAGGCTCTTTCCTTTCCCTTTCTGTTCCCTAATCCAACCCTGCCTAAGTGTCCCGACTGTCCTGCAGCAGGTGTTGCGGCAATGAGCTGCACACACTCTGCATTCTGTGGCCAAAGAGCCCAGTGGTGAGACCAGGAGGAGGCAGGTGCTGAGATGACGCCCTGTCCCAGGCCTCATGATCTCTCTTCATGACTGGATTCCTGCCAGGTACTCTTGGCCCAAATACTCCAGGAGTCACGTGGGGTCCTTGTTGTGAACTGCATCCTGGGGCACGTGATGGTCCTGTGCTCCTCAGGGTTGATGTTCACCAGCACATCAAGCTGTCATCTGATTTTTTCACTGAGGCAACACCTGAGGACACACTTCTAAGATCACGCTAATACTCCGCTCCTCATCACAAATCTCCCCTTGGAATTGTCATCTACGTGGAGTTCTGGCATGGACCAGTCTTTGTGATTATGTATGTAAAATCATTTTTCTCCCAACCCCAACACTCCTTCCAATTTGATCAACTGGTATTAAGCATTTATCGTAAATGAGAGCCAGGCTTCTCCTCCACTGTTCTCTTTGTTTTGCCATTAATTTATTATCAGTACAGATTCTGTATTCATATGACTAATCATTGTATGATACACTATCATCAGTAATTATTTTGGTACTAAAATTGTCTCACATTTGGAATGAGGAAACCCCTTCCTGTTGGCCTCTGTGTCCTGGTGTCATGTTCACTCCCCTCATTCTTATTTTATTTCCTAACTTAGGTTTGTCTTATACCACTCAGGCCCAGATCCTTGAGTCAGCCATTTCTCTGCAGAGCTACAGTTACTTTTAGTGTCAAACAGCAATAGAATCCATCTCTAGATGCCATGTCCGTGGGCTCTTCCAGTGATCAGAGCTAGGAACATACTCCTGCATGTATGCATGTGCATATATACACATTACACATGCGCACACATTCATTCCTCCACAGGTACAAATCACACCTACACATACATATACAGGTACGTTTTAGAAGCCACGATTGAGGCCTCCAGTTCTAGCCCCTCCTGGCAGATATTTCTCTCTGTCTCTTGCTCTCTATTTGCCTGGCAGATTCTCATTTTAATTCTTAATCTTCTGGATGAAGTGGTAGTGATCTCATTTGAACTGGTGAGAAGACACAGAAGCTATTACAGGATAAACAATCTATATATAAACAGTTGCAGAATCAGCAATGTAATCTAAGATTTCAGATTCTCTTTTTGGTGTCATTTACTTCCTCCTTATTGCTTTCACTTCTCCACCCAACACAAAACAGCCTTGTGCCGGGAGCCACTTCCATGACTCCTCGCCTTTCCCCTGCTCTGTACTCATGGTGGCTTCTCAAGGCTTCCGAGTTATCTGGCTGAGTTCAGACCATGGAACATATTTAGTACAGTTCGCAAAAATGGAGCTGAGGAAATCACTTCCTTCCCTCCGTTTAATTGTAAGCAGTACCCTATGGTCAGTCCTCTTTCCGCTGCGCCAGGAGAGGTAGAAAGGAAAATAACAAAACCCCAGGGGAGCTCTGAAGCTCTGGGCAGGAGCACTTGCGAGTTTGACCTCCTAGCCTGACCTTCGGTTGACTTCACCCTATCCCACCTCATTAAAGATTCATGAGTATGCGCTGCATCTCATACATGTAATTAAGACCAGAGCGAAGTCTTGGATAAGCATGCGTGTTGAGAGCCCCTATGGTGAAGCAGCACCCTCTCAGTCATTCCTGCCCATCGCGCCTAGTGATGCAGGGGGCCAGCTGAGCTGAGGCGGGCAGCCTTAAAACCTGGAAGCCTCCTTTACCTGGGGTTGTTGTTACTACTTCTGTGTGCTCTGACCTGTGTGCGGTGCTTTTACTTTCCTGTCACCTTGGCACCTTTGCTTTCTGTCTGTGCCTCATCTTTTTCAGCACAGACTCGCCCCATGCACAGCTTCTTGGGATCCTCAGTAAATGTAGCTGGGTGTACACGTGGGCATTCTTTCCACACACATGGGAGCCTGGACTAGATCAGCCCATTCGGTGGTAACATATCGGCTGAGGGCAGGGGAAGGGGACAGCTGACAGAAGTCTCCTTCCTTCTGACTTAAGCAGTGGCTATGATCCTGATTCCTTCTGTTCAGTGGTTACAGCCACTGCGGAAGTCCTAGCTTCTGCTGAGTCGGGCCAGCCCTGGGTTGCAGAAATAGTTTCCTTTTGCCATCTAATAACATTGTTAATGAGATTAACATTCCATTACCTCTTGGCTCTTTGCCTCTTTTATTTTATGTGGAAACAATATTCTGATTTAAATCTCCTCTGTTTTAAAATTCTCCAAGTGTTTTCTGTTTTCCTAGTTGGATCCTGATCTAGTACACCTCTTTGTCTTTGGTTCTTGAAAATATATTTTTAGCCTTAATTATTTGGTGGTTGTGTAGCAACTTAGTATAGATGGCAGTTGAGAGAGATCCTGGAAATTGAAAGGTAGCTATTAAATTCTAGAATCAATAGGATCTTTACCCACATGAGAAAGAATGGCCAATCCCATTTTCCAAACCTCTTAGGGCTGCGGTATGTACAGAAACCAAGAATGCACCAAACAGAAAATGCAAAATATTAAAAAAAATCTGAAGGGGGAAGCAAATTAACTGGGGTGAAGGTGGCTGAAAAATATCTGAGCCTGCCAAGGGTGCTGTGTGCTAGGTGCTCAGTATTTCTGGAGAATCCATAAAGCAAAAACTAAACTAAACTGAAAACTAAACAGAGCCAAGCTAAACTAATTTTCTATTTTTTAATTTTAATATTTATTAGTACATGTTTGTGTACATAATGATTATGTTCAATGTGGGGAGTTTGTATATATACATAACCCTTTCCTTATAAAACCCATTTTTTCTTTGTTCCTTAACAAAGGTAATTTTCTCTTCTGTTGGTAAATAGATGCAAAGTAACTAACTAAATGTCTTAGCAATTCTGTGAGGTATAAAACAGAACCATATATTCAAATTGTGTAGTGATCTTGGTTTTTACAGAATTATATTTTTTACAAAAGTTTGTAGTGCATAGACCAAGGTTAAATAGGCACTTCATAGATTTCATTTTTGGAAGGAAATCTTCCAAAGGGCACACACCATTTGTGATTTTACTTTAAAGAATTTACTTTAAAGAATTTATCTTATGGTTATAGTCATACATGTACCCAAAGAATTTTGTACATGATAGTACATGATATTAATTGAAGTTTTGTTTTTCAAGGGAAATATATAGATGGTAAAATAACCTATGGTATATCTACAACATTAAATATTATGCAGACACTGAAAAGAGCATAGCGTATGCTTTTGTAGTTACATGGGGGCTCTGAGACATTTTAAGTGAAAAAAAATAAGAGGGAAAACAGTTGCATAATAGGACACCCGTAAGAGCTGCTAGGGCAGCCACACCTAAATACCTTGGTGATTACAACAAGTTCTGAAGGTCGAAAGTCCAGCATGAAGATCTAGTTGTCCTTCTCCTCTTCTTGAGTTCTGGGGATAGAAGCCAGGGCCTGATACACTCTAGCCAAGCACTCCAGCCCTGAGCCGCATCCTTAGACCATGCCTGGCTCCGTTTGAGGCTTTCTCCTTGTCTTATGGATGGCCATTGTCTCTCTGTGCTCTCACACAGATATTTTTGTGGTTGTATGCAACCTTGGTGTCTCTGTGTATCTAAATTTTCTCTTCTTAGAAGGACACCAGTCTGACTGGTTTAGGGCCACCCCTATGGCCTGAGTTGAACTTAATTATTGCTTTGTATGTTTTAATTTTTTGGTCATGTGCATGTGTCATATTCTTTACCTGTTTAAAATAAAGTGGTAAAAAGAAAGAAAGAAGGCATTCATTACACCATTTCTCCTATCTGCAAAAGCTTGGAAAAATCTAAATACTCAGAGATGGGAAATGTTAAACCAGTGTTAACACAGCTTTTTAATGAGGCATCAGACAGCTATAAACAATGACCTTTACATAGTTAAAAAGTCCTGTAAACATGACATAGAAGCCAGTCTTTAGTACTTTTAGCTGGTAGACACCAAGTCATCAAAGCTGGGCATTCTTGAACCAGCTGAAGGAGTCATATTTTGGAACCTCCATGAATTGAGAGAGAAAAGAAGAAACTGGGCAGAGTGGAAATCAGGGAAGCATTGTGTGACACATGAATGTGCTCATCAAAAGTAGTAAACAGATCAAAGTAAGAGCAGATTGCTCAAGAGTAAAATCTGGGCTGTTAAACAGATCGTTGATTTCACTGCTGTGAACAAGTTTATTAGGGGCTGGATGGAGAGGCTGCATTGCACTAGTAAGTTATGGTTGACTCAGTTTCTGAGAAAGCCAACCCAAATGTGTTAAATGGATCACATTTCAGAACTACTGCAGCACTAAGGAACATTTGACCGAGTTGTGCACAAAGGACCTTGTACTACTAACTGATGTGAGCTGTGTGCCTAGAATAGAGCATAGGGGGCTGGAAACAGAGAAGGGTCTCGTCGAACTTTCTGGCTAACCGTAGCTAGAAAGTTAAAGCTTCACTGAGGAAAGCAAGACAAGAGGGGAGGGAACAGACAGAGCACAGGGAGGATGGGGGAAGCAGGTACTGGAAACCGAGGTAGCTACTCCTCACCCACTTGCAGTAGACACAAAGGAGACGAGGGGGCCACTTAGAGAAAGCTCTTATTTAGTATATAAACACACACAAATATATATCTATTTCTATGTGACATTTGAACAGGTAAGAATTGAGCAGTATGAGCCCAGACTGCCAGGATATGAGCAGGTCTAGGGGATTCTAGAAGGTTTGTACAAGTCAATGGCTAAATATAATGTCTAAGGATTACTTAGAGCTAATTTCAGATAAGAGTGGAGGAAAAGGCATGGAAATAAGGTACTGTAAGGTAGAAGAACTAGGGCTGGGCAAATCACAAAGTGAAAGGTAGGAATGCATGGGGAAGGTATTAAGGATAAGGTCGGGGAATGCACTGTACACAAAGTTACCAGGATGCTCTTAGCAGACATGGAGTAGATAGGGCAAGTTTTGGTGACTGAAGACGGAAATGACTGTGAATTTCTAACTGGGAGGTGGGATTGGAAGCATTTAGGCTGGAAATTTAGGGAAAAAAGCAATTGTCATGGCAGGTTTTGTGTGTGTGTGTGTGTGTGTGTGTGTGTGTGTGTCTGTGTGATTACTTCTCTTTGGAACTTGATGAATCTGAAGACCAGAAGAAAATCCTGATGACAATGTCAACAGAAAGTTGGATAGAAGGGTCTGAATATCCAGACAGATGTTAGAAGCACGGCTCTGAGGCCATCAGCCTGTGCAATAGATGGTTATATGTGTGTCAAAAGCATTCAAGAGGATCTCAATGAGAAAATGTGACGTATGTACACAATAGAGTATTATTCAGCCATAAAGAGGCACCAAATCATGCCATTGGCAGGAAAATGGATGGAACTGGAGACCATTGTGTTAGGAGAAATAAGCCAGACTCAAAAGCTAAAATTATGTGCTTTTGCTTATGTAAGAAACCTAAAAAATACAAAACAAACAGAAAAACAAAGGAGAGAGCATAGGAAACTAGAAGGTAGTCATCTAGAGATGGGGAACGGGACTGAGGGGAGAAGGGAGAGGGGATGGGATGAAACTCTTCAAAATATGTTGCAAGTATATACTGATACACCATCACAAATCTCATCATTCTGTGCTAGTACCACAGACACACACATGGTAGCACAAGCGAACACGTGTGCTTTGGAATGCAGTCAGGGAGCTGAGGCAGAGACCAGCGTGGAGCAATGTCAGATTCCGAGAAGCAGAGGAGGGTCGTGAAAAGCCTTGGCACTGATCTGAGTGGTTCTTGTGAGATCAGTACGGCTAAGAATGAACCAGATCTGACAATGACAGATAGTGATCTGTCAGATAGTGGTGGTTGTGGCAGGAGCTAAATCCCACCGGTTTGAGGAGTGAAGCAGGAAGTCGAGAAATTGAGCAAGGTCCGTTTCCACAGAGCTCGTGAAAGGGGTGAGAGCATGGCATAGCAATAGTCAGAGGGGAGTACAGGATTGGGGTTACCTTCTTAGGGTTTTTTTCTTCAATATTCCTTCTGACCATTTGAACTTCTTTTGAGAGGTGTCTATTCAGTTCATTTGCCCATTCACTGACTGGGCTATTTGATTTTTTGATGTTAAGTTTTTGGAGTTCTTTATATATTCCAGATAGCAATCTGTTAGAGTAGCTGGCAAAGACCTTCTACCATTCTGTCATATTTCTTTATTCTGTTATTTTTTTCCTTTGCTGTATAGAAATTTTAATTTGATGGAGTTCCACTTACTGATTCTTGTTATTATTTCCTGTGCTATTGGGATCCTTGTCAGGATGTCTTTGTCTATGTCTATGCTATCAAGTGTTTCCTCTGTTTTCTTTTAGCAGTTCCAAAGTTTCAGGTCTTATATATAAGCCTTCATCTGTTTTGAGCTGAATTTTTTCACAGGGTGAGAGATAAAATCCAATTTGAATTGTACAAATGGATATCTGATTTTCCCAGTACCATTTCTTAAAGACACTGCATATTCTCCAATGTATATTTTTGGCTTCTTTGTCCAGAATCAGAAGGGTATAATTGTGTGGTTGGTTTCTTTGTTCTCTATTCTGTTCCATTGCTCTACATGTCTGTTTTTCGCCAGTACCATGCTGTTTATTTTACAGTGGCTTTATAGTATAATTTCAAATTATGCTTCCAGCCTTGCTATTTTTGCTTAGGATTACTTTGGCTATTCTGAGTCTTCTGTGTTTCCATGTGAATTTTAAGATTGTCTTTCCTAAGGATGTCACTGGCATTTTTATGGGAATTGCATTGAAATTTTAGGTCACTTTCAGTTAATATGTCTACTTTAACTATGTAAATTTAGTCAATCCATGAACATGGGAAGTCTTTCTAACTTCTAGTATTTCTTTGCTTTCTTTCTTCAGTGTTCTGAAATTTTCAGTGTAGAAATTTCCTTTCCTTTTTTTTTTTCCTGTATTCTCCCATCTTTCACCTTCTCTCAGAAGATCATGGTGTATCAATGATGCATAGTTTTAACATTTATTTACTTACCGTATATACTTTACCATCACAATTACTTTCCCAAGCTAAAGCTTGTATTTTACAAGCTAAAGCTTTAACTGGAAATGGTAAGAAATTTTATCTGCAAGAGCTGGAGAAGATCAAGCCAGTTCCTTCGGAAAGGGAAGTGGGAGGCTGTGGAAGCAGGTATGGAGCCGCTGGCAGAGGCACAGTGAAAGCAGTAACTTTACTGCTTAGGGAGCAGTGGAGACCTGCCCTGGGGGCGGGAGCAGCTCCTGTGGTTGGAGACAGCAGGGAGGGTGCCAGTCACTGATTCCCCTCAGGCCTCTGGAGCCAAGGTGGGGAGTAACCACAGTGTGGCCCCAGGACACTGTCACACAGAGTGGAAGCTGGAAGGGTTGCATTCTAAGAAAGGGCTGGGAGTCTTTTTGTTTTTAAATACTGAGTGATTTATTTTGCCTTTATTTTTATATTTTATTTCCTATCTTTAAATTTTTTATTAGTATATATATGCAGTACATGTTTGCATTCATCGTGGGGAGTTGTTAAGTGTATGTAACACATCTTAATTCTTTTTTTTTCATCTTTCCTTCCCCCCCATTCCCAATTGAACATTTTCTTCCTATTTCCCAATATCTATTATCCATTTTGGTTCTTATTTGTGTCTTGGATTTCTCACACAAGAGAAAGAATGTGATGTTTACACATGTATGACTTATTTATGGTCTCAAGTTGCATTCATTTATCTAAAAACGTCTCAGGTTTATCCTTCTCTATAACAGAATAGTATTTCTTTGCATATAAAAATCACATTTTTTTTATCCATTCATCAGTTGATGGGCATTCGGGTTGTTTTCAAGAGTTAGCTATTACGATTTGTGTGCAAAAAACACTGATATGATGCTTTTCACTCTTTTGGGAAGGTACCAAGAAGAATAGCTGGGTCCAATGGAACCTCTAGTTTCAGTTTTTTAAGGCATCTCCATACTGATTTCCATAGTGATTGCACCAATTTACACTCTTTTTCCCCCAAGTCCTGCCAGCCTTGTAATCAGCTGATTTCCTGATGGTGGTCATTCTTTATGATCAACACTCATTAAATGAGCTAAGTGAGCACTGCCAGCCACATCGTGTATAACAAAGAAACCATGGAGGATAATTTATATTTGTTTAAGTTTAAAAGCCTTAACAAGCTCTCAATTAAGTATTTTTATGTGATTTTTTAAACTATATGTAATTTTACAATACAAATTTTAAATTACTCGTTAAATTACTTTTTAAATTTTGATTGATTTATTTTTTTCTTAAGATATGCCCTCATTTTGTAGTTAGGTTGGTGGTGAACATGCTATGTAGCTCAGGCAGGCCTTGAACTCAGTGATCCTCCTACCTCTGCATCCCACATGCTGGGATTACAAGTGGGTGCGTCACAGCCAGTTTGCATTTCTATGGGACTAGTGTTCTAATAGGAAGAGAAAGAGCTGGGTGTGGTGGTTTATGCCTGTAATCCCAGCACCAGGGAGGCTGAGGCAGGAAGATCACTACAAGTCTGGGCTGCATTGTGAGTTCAATACCAGTGAGACCCTGTCTCATGAATGAATGAATGAATGAATGATTAAGGAAGAGGCACTTGGAGCTCACTCCATTGTAGGTACCCTGAAAAGATGCCATATGAGGACACACAGAGAAGGTGCCAGCTACAGTCCCGGTGGACAGGCCTCACAGCAGCAACCCCACTGACCCCCATTATCTTTCAAGCCCCCACTCTGCGGTCCTGTGTCTCTGCAGCCTGAGAAGACCTCTGCACCCTCCCGAGGAGGAGCCCCACTCCCAGTTCGGGCTGCTCCACGCCCACCCGCCAGCTGAGCAGCTCCCAGCCCTGACAGCGACCTGTTCCATGCCCTCAGGAGTTGAGTTTTCCTGGGTTCAGGAGCCGTCCTCACAGCCCTGCTTCCCAGAACCCCGGCCTTACACCGACTTTGGAGAGGTGAGGGCCAAGATCAGAAGAAAGCTTTTCTGTCATTGTCCTCAAGAAATTAGATTCAGTTTTCTCACCTCTTCTGGGAACAGGAAGGAGAGATGTAACTGAAAGGGGAACCTAGTTCACACCTGAGATTCAGCAAAGGAGAACCCCAAAGAAAAGTGTCTCCTGTAGCCCCTGGACGCAGCCTTGGCTGCCGTAACTAAATACCAGATGCTGGGTGGCTTAGGCCAAAGGCATTGGCTTTCTCACGGCGCTGGAGACTGAAAGTCCAAGATGAAGGTATAAGCCAATTCAGCTCCATGATGAGAAGCCACTTCCTGGCTTGCAGTGGCTGCCCAAGTCCCAGGGCCTCCTCTGCCTCCTCTAGGTTCCCTTCTGATCCACTTGCCGGTGTCTTCCCCTCACCCTCCCAGCTGCTTACAGGGGCAGCAATACGTACCTCATGAACCACTTGGAAGTCTTGGTTGCAACAGAGAGAGCGGCTAGCAATACCAAGCAGAGGGTCCAGGCAAGTGGAGGATTACACGGAGCCAGAGCAGGGCAGGAGAGGAGCAGGGGTTCAGCTCAGGGGCCTCAGCAGGTGAAGTGGACCCACCCCGCTCGGGTTCCTAGCATTTCCTCTGCCTGGATGATCTGAACTGCCATGACCACTGCTCCAAGAGGGCACCATGTCCACAAGGGTCACCTGGGACTTGCTGAGGAGGCCCGGGCTTGGGCTGTCTGCTTCTCCCTTCAGCAGCAGCCTCTACCTCTTCTCCTTTGGCTCTAGGCTGAGGAGGACCTGGGTGGGGTGCAAAGGCATGTGACCATAGATGGCAGTCCTGGGATAAGGCTGGCCTTGGAGCTGAGAGAAAACAGTACTTGGCTTTCTGTGACGTGAGGGGAAAGAGAGGTGTCACCATGTAGAGGTGTTTGTGTGTGTTGAAGGAGGTGGGGATATGGAAGGATTAGACGGGCACAGGAGGGGAATTTGGGGACAGGTCACTATACTTCTGTTTCCTTTTAAAAATTTTTTAAAATTGTATTTTAAAGAGGATAAAACAAAATAAAACCAATCAAAACAAACCAGTGTAAGAGAAGGGACTTCAAAACATGATGAAATCAACAATAGCTACCATAATGCTTTTTGATGTCTTCAAAATAGCTGCAGATAACTTCAGACATAGTAAAAATCAAACAGAATAGACTAGAATAGAAACAATAAAAACAAAACAATGAACGCAGTAAAGGACTTCAAAACAAGCCAATAGTAAATCCAAAATAGCTACCACAATATATCTTGCTATCTTTGAAATAGCTGCTCCTGCCATCAGATTTGATATAATCAAACAAAACAGAATAAAACCCAACCCCCCAAAACAATGGAAATGATATAGGACTTACAAAGCAAGACCGTATCACTCTGGTCATAGGTTCAGAGGAGAGTGTATGCAGTGTGGCATCTGGGAGCATCTCCTTCTGAGGGTTGCAGCCATTGTTGGTTCCCAAGGGTCAGAATATTCAACTGTCAGATTCTTCCCAGTCCCAGTTTTATCTGGGATTGTGGTAGAGAAATAAACTTGACAACAATAACACAAGTCGCACTATGGCTAACACACATTGAGCACTCAGAACGTCTCTTCTTATTTACTCCTGGTAAAATCCTAATGGATATGTTGTATCATCATTTAAAGAGGAAGAGACGTGAAATGATGGTTCCCAGGAGCGCTGGGGTGTGAGTGAGGGGAGAAGAGGTGGGACCGTCACCCAGGAGTCAGGACGCTGTTCCAGGGGCGAAGATGAAGACTTATCTGGGCACAAGTGGGGAAGAATGAAGGTGAACTCAGCAAGTCCCAAGGAAGGCAGGTGAGAAGAGGTGCAGGGGAGGAAAGGGAAGGAGAAAGAATGGCCTTACAAGGATGCGCTCTGAATACCACAGAAGCAGAAAGAATGAAGTAATCATTTTAGCTTGCATTTTTTAAAGGACTGAGATGGGATTGTGTGTAGGGTCCCTTTGTAAGCACATTACATTAAACATTCCTGACTGTTCATTGCACTTTCTCGGTGCCTAAAGAAGATGACACAGTTTTCAGGAAAAGACAATGAAAAGAAAATGAAAATGGGGAAGATGAAGTTTTCCTTGGAGGAGAGTTTGATGAACCAACATTGGGAAATTACTTTGATGGAATGGAGAAGTCTTGTAACGGGAAATCTCTGGCCCTCACGTCTCATTGTTCTTTTCCCTGGGAGGCCGGGGCTGGCAGCTTTGGCCTGCAGTGTGTGACCTGCAGTGTGTGGAGGCCTGCGGGGGAGCTGGTTTGAATGTGGCAGCGGCAGTGGTCATGCAAGTTGAACACTATGACACGCTTTGCATGTGGGGGTTGTGACATAGTGAGTCTCAGGTGGCCACAGAGGAGTAGAGGGGTGCGACTGGGTTGGGATCAGCACCCAGAGAGGGGAAAGGTTAGGGAAAGGCTGGTAGAGACAGGGAAAATGGGCAAGGCTCGGTCGGGCAGCCAGAAGCCTGTCTTCTAGCTCCAAAGTCACCCTTGGTGGCGCTGGCCTGTTCCTGGGTTCCCTATGCTCTCGACACCCCAGGACTCCCTGGGTTTGCAGGAAATCTGAGCTTGACTAAAGTTTCTTTCCATCTCCTTCTCACTTGCCTTCTCTCTGATCTCACCTCTCTCACTGTAATTATGTTTTAATTTTAATTTTTATTACCACATGTACAGTACATAATAATCACATTCATCAAGTCCAGGTCCATAACACATCCTAATTCTTTTTATACCCCTTCTCCTCTCCTCTCTGCCCCCTCCATCTCTTGATCCCCTTCCCAATTGTTTCCCATGAGAAACATGCATAATAATTCAAGCATTAAAATATGTTTGTCAAAGCTTGTAGAGGAAATAAAATGTTTCAAAGCGAACGTAAGCACATACTAGTGGAGAAAGACCTTTTTTGCAGTGCTAGGGCTTGAACCCAGGGCCTCACATATTCTAAGCAAGTGCTCTAGGACTTGGCTTTAATCACTAACGTTGGGAGTCACACAGTCAAGCCATTAGTGGTTCATCTCCCCCTATCTTTGCTATAGATGACATCTCTGAGATGTGGGTTATGACAATAATGGTTGCCTAGGTTACCTCTCAGGCATCCAAAGCCTGCTTTGCTGAAAGAACTCTTGAGTCTGGCTTGTGCAGACATCGGATCGGTGGCCTTTTGATATCAGGAGGTCAAAACTCCTTCTCACTGCATGCTAATGCTGTCACTTTCTGAACAGGCACCTCAGGAATAGCTGCAAAACTCGATTACACACACATAGGTCACTAACTACTTTGCACACACTCACCTTCCCCGTGCCTTCAATCACCTTTCTTCTTTATCCCATACGTATCCCAGCCCTGTCCCTGGGAAGGTGGATTTGAGATTAGGCCCCCCACACTAGATTGTCTTGTGAATATTTTTCCCTATTGCAAAACTTGCTCTTTCAGTGGCTGGTACTGTGTGGCAGGTAAATTGGGCCAGGTTTGATAACAAGCAGCAACAGCAGCTGGTATTTATTTTTTTATTTTAAAGGGCAAAAAAGCACAATAAAGGTCAAAGGGCAATCAAACAAACAAACAAACAAAACAACAACAACCAAAGCCAAACAACAATAACAGCAACAGCAAAACAATAATGATATGGAATTTCAAAACAAGATGATAGGAATTTAACCATGGTTGTTATACTATATGGTATTATCTTCAGAATGGTTGCTCAGGTTACCAGATACAGGCTTGCAGAACTGATCAGACCAGTTCAAGATGGTGTGTAAATGCCTTTATATATTTGAATAAGTTCACAATGTACAAGAACAAGAGTGAACCCTAATGTAAACGATGGACTTTGGTGATAGTTCACCAGTTGTAACAGAAGGATCTCAGTGGTACAGGACATTGATTGGGAGGCTGTGTGGGGACACAAGATGTATTGGACACCTCTGTACTTTCCACTCAATTTTCCCGTAAACTCAGAACTGCTCTAAAAAGTAGTCTCTGCACACACATATATGCACATTCAAACCTCACAAAAGCCTGGACACTGTAGGCAATTTAAAAAATAACGAAAACTGGCCATGTGCAGACCACCGCTGGGAGATCAGATGCCAGCCTTTTTCCGTGGGTTGGTGCCATTTGTGGACTGCAGGGTGGGGCAGGGGGAGAACAGGAACCCAACAAGAAGTCAGGCCCGCTCTGCGAGTCAGCACCATGTGTGGGCTGCTGTGGGGAGACCCAGATGCCTGGCCTTCTGGTGCACAGGCTGGGACACGAGAAGAGCCAAGCCCCTCCCTCCCTCCCTGCTGTAAATGACCAGCTGATCTGGAGAAACATAGCTATGATGATAGCTATTGAGGTAAAATACAACTTAATACTTGTAGTGGTTAGTGTTTCACTGACTCTGCAGGCCTAGGCTGGTAGTCTGATCATCTATTCAGGGGATAACAATATGCAGTGTAGTTTCTATGGGGGACTCTCCTTCTGAAGGTGTCGCCATTGTTAGTTCTCTATTATCTTGTTTTGAAGTGCTGTATCATTTTCATTGTTTTGTTTGATTGGGTTTATTCTGTTCTGTCTTGTTTGATTTTATTGTATCCAATGGTTTGGGCAGCTACTTCAAAGATAAGAAGATATATTGATAGCCATTTTGGATTTACTATTATCTTGTTTTGAAGTCCTTTATTGTGTTCATTGTTTTGTTTGTATTAGTTGTATTCTGTTCTGTTTTGTTTGATTTTTATATCTGAACTTATGAGTAGCTATTTTTAAGACAAGAGGCATTATAGTAGCCATTGTTGATTTCCTATTATCTTGCTTTGAAGTCCTGTATCACTTGCACTGTTTTGTTTTGGTTGGCTTTATTTGATTGGTTTTATTTTGCTTGATTTTATTCTCTTAAAATAAAAATTATAAAAAAATTTCAGATGAGCAATAAATTAAAAAAAACAACTAAGTGTTAAAAGTTAAAATAGCTAGTGACTTACTAAGCAAAGTTGGTCAATATAAATATTTTTGTAATATTTTACTTTCTATACTTTTGAATTCATTCTTGTGTACAAAATGTACAACCATCATTATATGCCTGTGTTAAAGCCTAGAAAATCCCAAGGCCAAACACACATTTTCATAATGTCTCTATATCTGGTTTTATAGCAGAATAAAAGGAGTCAGTCACCATATTATAGTCTTTGTGTTGTATTTGAGTACACTAATTTCAAGTAACAAGTCTTCCTCTGGTGATCAGTGGTCAGTACATGCTTAGCTCCTTGGCTCTCACCCATCACTTCCAGACTACTATTACCTTAGCTCTCGCCACTCAGAAGGCAGAGCAGAGCCATGCTCAGCACCAGCCTGTCCAGCACCCTCAGGAAGCAGATCCTGTGAGCAGGGGCTGCTCTGAGGCTCACTATTCTGGGCCTTGGCTCTGCAGTAACCCTCTGTAGAGGCTGGGATGGACTGTCTGCTTAGTGAGTGATGGCATATGCAGGTAACTGATGAGACACATAGAGCCTTGGGATCCCTGAGCTCACTCCTGTCTCACTCCCTTCCTCCTATTCCACCACCCACCCACTCTCAGCCAGAGCCCAAGCTCTCATACAACTTAGGAGAGTTGAGGCTACAGAGCAGGGGCGAAATAAAAGATTCCAGGCAGAAAATGCTCCAGGTGGTGGTGCTGATGGAGGAGGTGATGGGGACATGTGTGGCCAGTCATCAGGACACTTAATAGGGGCAGGTGGTTGTACCTATCAATAAGGTGGACATTACCTGCATGGGGAAGGTGCTTCTTTGCTAGTCTACATAGTAGGTGCTTCTCTACTAGTCTCCTGCTGAGCATGCACACATGAGGAGCATGACCAGGCAGTGGAAGACAATGCCATACCCCCTAGCAGTATTTGAGAATTTATGAAGGCACCCATGGGGGTGAATCTGTTCATCAGCCCTGTCTTAGTCTGTTTAGTGAAGCTGCAACAGAACATCACAGACTAGGTAATTTATGAGGAATAGAAATTTATTTGGCCTACAGTTCTGGAGGCCAGGAAGTCCAAGCTCAAGGGGCCCATGTCTGGTGAGGACCTTTGTGCCATGAAGGAAGGTGGAAGGGCGAGAGAACAAGAGAAGGCAACAGTTCTGCAGGAGACCTTCTATCCCAGTAACGACTGTACTTCCAAGACACTGACACTGGTCCAATTGTCTCTCAGGGTCCCTCACTGTTGCACTGGGACTAAGCTTCCAACACGTGAACTCTGGGGACACATTCAAACCACAGCATGCTGCATCACAGTATTCTGGGGCAGAAGCCAGTGGAAGCCAAGTGCTCACCACTTGTAGCCTTGGGCTGAGACACTGACTGCTCAGAATAAAGCAGGTATGGGAGACAGCTAGGACCTTGGTTCTGTTTTCAGCTGAGGTAAAGAAGGCTCTGCTGTTTGTATGGAAGAGGGAATAGAGGCCTCTGTAAAAGTCAGGTAAAGGTATAAAGGATTCTTTGAATGTGTGTGTGCACTGGGGTGGGGTGGCATTGCGAAGAGCTGCTAAGATAAGCCAAAGTTCACAAAAGAGAAGAGTGTGCCCATATTTAAGCTTTCTTTGTTTGCCAGTTTTAATTTTAAATATGGATTTGGGGCTGGAAATTTAGCTCAGTGGGCAGACCACATGTGTGGCAAATGTGAAGTCCTGGGTTCATTATCCTGTATTCCCCCCATCCCCAAAGTGGGAATGTGTTTTTATAATAAATTAGAAAAAAGAACAAAGAATAGCACAAGAAATAAGACCAACTAAATATTGTACTCCAAATTTGCTAAGAAATTTATGGTCAATAATCTCATGTAGTTCTGAAAACCTTAGGATTTAAGTTCTGTTAGTTTCTCTGCTTCCTTAGGCAAACCAAGAATTTACAGATGTGATAACTCATTACCAGGTGTCACAGCCAGTAAGTGTTAGAATCAGGTTTTAAACCTACTGGGTCAGAGCTAGGAGTCTGCTCTGACCAGGACACACCACCATCAGATCCCAGCCCAGACACATCCCAAGGAAATCCGAATGGGCTGCCTGGGCCTAGAAGAGCACAGTGGTTCTGGACACCCACTGTCTGAGGCAGTCAGAGGAGAAGATGCCTGCTCTGAGAGAGATCCAGTGCCAGGAGTCCTCTGAGTGGACTGGCCCTGTTATGTACCCATGCTTGGGATCCTTAGGGAAATAAAAGGGATGATTAACTAATGCATCTTGGACATAAAACAGGACTATTAGTTTTTCCTAAGCTTAGGACCCTGAAGAGATGCCTTCATGAGCTCAGAATAAATTTAGTCTATGGAATCCACCAACCTTCCAATCCCTCATGTACCTTCCCACCCTCCTTTATTAGTCAAGAAACTTTCAAACTATCCAGGGCCATGCACCATCCACCATAATGCTGCCATTGAAAGCTATCATTATTTACCCAGAAAAGCAGAGACAGAGACATCATAAAACATCTTTGGGAAGCTTTATGGAGGAGAGTAGATGAGGAAAGGGCAACAGGAAGCTGGGGAACACATTCTGCTGTTAGAGGATGATGGCTCTTGCCGGTAAAGCCATAACTGACAAAGTTTTCGCATATAGTATTAGACATACAAGTGGAACAATCATAGTTATATAACATCTCCATTTTATGTTACTGTAACTAGATGTCTCACAGAGCCAGCGTCTGCGGTGACAACCACACTGCCCACACCATCAGGAACAGGAGGGCCGTGATCCTGGCAATGAGCACAGCCTTACAGGGAGTGGACAGCGGAAGTGAACAACGTAGACTTCACCCACACAGGAGCAGGAAGGGCTCCTGGGCACCCTTTGTCCCCACAAGCTCCAAGGAACTTACTGTGTGAGACGCTGTCCTGAGCCAGGCGGTGGTGAGACTCCCACTGGCGAGGGGGTAAAAGGAAGCTGCTGTCCAGGCCTAGACACAGCTCAGAGCAGACTCTCCAGCCTGAGCTCATCCATGCACCAGAGCAGCCTGTCTGGTCCTTCCTGGCTCTCTGCTGCCCACTTCCTGCTGCCCTGTTGGGTCTCCTGCCATCCAGACTGAGATGGGCAAGGTCCTGATGGTGCTCCTCCTGCTGGGGGCTTTCCATCTTGTTTTCTTCCAAGGTGTGAGTGGGGCACTGAGGAGCAGGGGACAGGGGAGCGAGGCTGAGGACAACAGGAGGCTTGGGAGCAGATCTCGGATGACTATGTGACCATCCGGGGCTGTCAGCCTCTGGGGGAGGGAGAGGTCAAGGTCAGGATTCCGGGATGATGTAACCGGGACTGCAAGGCTCTGTGCTGAGCCCACCCTGACTCCCCCCAAGGTAGAAGCTTAGGTCTCCCCAGGTGCTCAGGGTGGGGTCAGTCACTCACTGGAAAAGATTGTTTTGGGGCTGTTCCTGTCAATTTAGTGTTTTGAGTCTGATGGAGTCGCCTGATGTGACAGGTAAAAGTTTCTGAAAACCTTTTATGTAGAATCTTCCTACAGCATCATATAACAAGAAAAGGTTACAAAAGGGTTTATTGGGGTGGTTTTGTTTTTGTTTTTGAGACAAGGTCTTGCTGTATAGTTCAACCTGGCCTTAAACTTGTTATGTATCCCTGGCTGGCCTTGAACTCATGGCGATCAGCCTGCCTCCATCTCCCAAATCTGCCTGGGGTTACAGGCAGGCACCATCATGCCTGGCTAAGGGGCTTAACTTAAACCAGTTTTGCATGGTGTGTGCACTCTTCTCGCTCAGTGACGTGTCTTCTGTGGATAACTTTTAGCGGTGTGTTAGGAAATATGTGGACACTAAACTTTTCTTTCTAGTGTTCAAGTCAGTGTAGCCATTATACTCTACCCTTTTCTCCAGGGATACTGGCTCCAGGCCAGCTGTCCACAGAAGCCCTGTCACTGTTCCACACAAAGACACCACGTTCGTTGCAGTAGTATCTCTCCTCGGTTTCAGGAGCGTGTGAGCACAGC
Source organism: Hydrochoerus hydrochaeris (assembly GCA_004027455.1). Taxonomy (NCBI): domain Eukaryota; kingdom Metazoa; phylum Chordata; class Mammalia; order Rodentia; family Hydrochaeridae; genus Hydrochoerus; species Hydrochoerus hydrochaeris. Next base: position 68,488 of record PVLA01007908.1, on the reverse strand, counting down.
GCTGGTAGTGAGGGAGATGTACTAGGCCCTAGGGAATGAAATTTAAGGGGCATAATCTCTGTGTTAAATGCAAGCTCTGAAGTTGGACCTGCTGCGTTGTATCTCCTCATGCAGTATCTCGTTGCCTATATTTTTGCTATCAGTCAGCAAATATCATCTCATTGAAGCTTATTTATTCATTTCTTTTTACAAATCAATTTTTATGAGATTTAATTAGCATACCATGAATTTACACATTAGAAGCATAGACCAATTTAATGGACTGTGAGGCCCATAGACCAAAGACTCTGTATCTCGATATCCAAAGGAAAGAAGCTAAGCAGAATATAAACTGCCCTAAGTTATGCATGAGCACAGTGCGGGGAGTCATGCTTCATCCCTGAACTGCTCTATCTCATGTTGCTCCCCATTCATGCATCTCTAGGCTTAGCTTTCCTGTCTGTTCTCCCCAGTTGAAGCCACTCTGTGTGTGGTCTGCAGCGTTTTTATGAATGGCAGATGCATGCAAGGCAAGGGCAACTGTACCATGGAGGAAGGCGGTGGATGCAGAACCAGGGACATCTACTTTTTTACTGCAAGAGGTAATGCTACCGAAAGGGCCGAAGTAGCCCTTTGCGGGAGATACGCGTGTTTCTACGTGGAGACCAGGCTTGGTGTGGGTGTGGGTGGTTCTTTCACTTTGAGCCCTGGGTATTGTTTTCTGGCACTAAGTATGAATGTTTTTCTTTTCCAGATGGGTATTTCTACAACCACACTATCCTGGACTGCTCGAATCCATGCAGGGCCTGGAAGTTGTATAATGACAAGCTGAAGGTTTCAAGCTTTTGCTGCCAAAATCGAAATTTCTGTAATAGATATAAAGGAAAGATAGCAAATAAGTATGTTATCTGACTGCCAGTTCCTTTACCTGCTTCCTTTCTGGCATCTCTGGTCTGCCATCCTCCACACATGTTTTGCTGAGGAGGTGGCGTCCTCACATAACCCCCAATCGCACACTTTCTCCTCTTTCCTGAGCCCTGGCTCCTCTGCTCCGCACACTAAGCACGTTCAGTGAGTCCTAGCGTTCTCTTCCTTCTTCCTTCCCACCTGATAATTGCCAATCGTCTACCTTGCTTTGCCTTTGCCCATCCCCCAGTCACTGGGTCACTCTGGCTAGCTGCCTGGCTTCTAGTCCCACTAATGTAGAAGTGACTGTCAACACCCAGCCAGTCGATGGGCTGCACTGTACACATCAGGAGTTGCATGGGTTAGTGGGACACTCAGGAAGACAAGCCTCATCTTGGCTTTGGCACATCCCCAGAACCTACTGACAGCTCCCTGATGAGATCTCAAGAGATCGTGAGTTGAGCGAGTAGAGGAGTGGATGAAACACAGAAGACAGGAACCCACGTGGGAGAGTGAATGAAGGTCACTCTCCAGAAGATTAACTGGAGAGAGAGCAGGGGAACCAGGACTGAATTACACCATTGTTTTCTGGTACAACTTTCAGGTTATTGGTGGCGTAGGTTCAGTGGGGGAAATGGGCTGGGGAATGAATGGTCTGTAACAGGAGGCGATAGCAGCTTGTGCAACTCTTCAAGAAACTTGGCAGTAATTGAGAAAATGGGGGGATCACTGTGTGTTAAGAGTGTGTTTAATATGCTTTTAAGTGAAAGTGGTCTTTAGTCCTCACTTAACATAAAACACTCCACATGATGACAGTAAGAGTCTTTGCCACTATCTTTTTTTCCTCTTACAGTATGTCTTTTCTTTTCTTTTTATTTTTCTTTTTTTATGATACTGGGGATCAAACTCACGATCTTGCGCTTGCCAGGCAGGTGCCTGTGCCGCTAAACTAAACCCCTGGCCTTACAGTGTGTATTTTCAAAATGCACATCTTGCCTAATAAATCTTTTTCTCTTCCTTTGTCTTTTTTTCTTTGTATCAAATTTCCTCTGTCCTTTGTCCATTTCTTCATTCTCTTTTCTTCCCCAGAGGTGACGCAAATGTGCAGAATTTTATTAACATGTTAGATATTACTTATCAAACAAAATTTTATATTTCTCATTCATAAATTAAAAAGATGTAAGAAGAATGTTTTATGCATATCTTGTGAAGACTGATACAAATAAATTCACATTTGATTGACTTTCATTGAGTTAAATTCTTTGAGCAAATAAGAAAATCTTAAAAATCTACTTTTATATTTCAGAACATCCATTTAATATTTTTTCCCTTTTAAACTGGAATTTTTCCCTTTTAAACTGACTGAACTTGAGCTAAAAGAGAATGCAGTTTAAATTAACTACTGTGGAGTATCATACAAGGCAGAGTTTTGTTTTTAAATACTAAAAAATTATTAATGATTACTACAACAATAATTCTAGTTTAAGTTGGGTCTCCTTCTACCTAGTTCCACCAAAAGGACCCTGAGGATATCATGGTGACAGGGACAGGGTTGATGAGCAGGCTTTAATAACCCTCATGACCAATGTAAACTCCGAATTTTGTCAAATATTTGAAAAATACAAAAGAGTTAGCAGAAAAAAAATTTTAAAATGACATAATAATTAAGCCTAGTGATTTGCTTTCAAAAGGCACAATATAGAAAGGGAAGAAACCCAGCTTTCTAAGGACTAGCCAGCGAGCAGTGCCCCTGCGATGGCTCAGGTCACTGTTGTCAGTGGTGGAGCAGGTGTCGGGCACACACTCTGATGAGGTGGTAGGTGGGTGGCCCTTCCCCTCTGCAGTCCTCTCCCACCACCGCACCCACAACCTCAGCTGAACCAGGAGAAACACTTCGCACAAACCCAAACCGAGGGGTTGTCTCAAAGTTCTCTTCCCACGCGCCTCAGAACTATCAATCACAGAAGCTACAGGAAGAGTCAGAGAGGCTGTCACAGCCCAGGGACGGGAAGAAGACATGATGAAAACAAAACCTTGGTTCCTGGGAGAGAAAGAGATCATGAAATAGGATTCGGAGTGTCATTACTAATTATGGGCCAGCGTTGGCTCACTTTTTATGATAAATATACCACACCAGTGTAAGATGTTAACTACTGAAGAAAGTGGTGAGGAGCCCAAGAGAACTCTGAACTACCTCGGAAATCTTTCTTTAATGCAATACTTGTAAAATTAGAAGTTACTGATACAATAAAACCATCCAGGACAATCATTGGAGAGAAATATTGCTCTGATTTGGTATATTCCTACTACAACTGTGCACACATGTTCACATGCGCACACACACACACTGTGGAATATGTAAGTTCCCGACTTAAGAACCTTTGAGCTTCTAACATTTATAGGTGTACTGTCACTTACCTAGCTCTTCTCTCTTGCAAAACTTTGTTTACCTGCAATAATGAAAATCTTCTTCTATTGAATTGCTGCTGTTACTGCTGGAACCACCATAGCCACCTTGGTTTCCTGGTAAAGTACTGGACTCCACCACCATAGGAGCCAGAGCTCCTACCTTCAAGGTTCCCTCTTCTCATGGACCCCAAATTTGAAGACTGCCCATTGTAATTGCCAAAATCACTGTCGTTCCTTCACCTCCCAAGCTGCTTTTATCATTACCAAAGCCACTGTAGCCATCCCCCTGCCACCAAAGCCACCACAACCACTGTGAAATTTCCTTCACTACCAAAATTGTCATCGCCTCCAAGACTATCTCCACAACTGTCACTAGTTTCCAGAATGACTTTGACCTCTTTGGCTAAACAAAGCACAGTCATCTCTTCTTGGACGGGGCTCTGCTCCCTTCCCAGCCAAAGTAGATCGTATGGATAGTATTTCTGCATGAACATCTTATTCAGGGAATCTTGGTAGTAAAAGATTATAAAAGCAAAGCCCCTCCACCGGTCACAACTTCAATCACTTCCTTTTCTCCTCACTAGTCAAAATAATCTCACACATGATGTTCTTCAGTGTTGTTAATGCCAGCAACCAAGATCTTTTCCTCAATTAAATGGACATCTGCTCTCTAAGGAATCTTTTGAGACAGTATGCTTTGGTCGTTCAGTTCTTCCACCAAAATTTTGTGGCCTTGGCTATAGAACTGCATCCATCTCCTCCACAGGGGCACAGGTGATAAACTTAAATTCCCCAGAGCACTTGGTGTTGGGTATCTCATCAGTACAGTCCCTGAATACTCCCCAGTGTTCAGGATGGCTCCTCAGACTGTCATGGTTGGTTCAAAGCTCGGCCCCCAATGAAGAGCTTCCACAGGTGTTCCAGCTTTTTGGGAGCCTTTGGTTTAGGTTTGGCAGCAGTAAGAAGAGAAAGAAGGACGATGATTCCTCCACGTGGTTCACGGCAGAAAGCAGATGGAGCCTCTTTTTGTGTTGTGGACACGGCGAGGCAGCTCCCTGGGCCTCTGTTACATGAACGCTAACCTTGTTTGGGAAAGCTCTGCTAGTGCCCACTCGGCTCCCAAAACTTCACCTCCTGATTCCATCACACTGGTCACGCGTTTCTCATCAATGATGTGGAGCCGGGGAATGCATTCAGATCACAGCACTCAACAGGCAGAATAAAAATGCATCCTGGTGGTATTACATGTGAGTTTTACTAGTACAGTTAATATATGTATTTTGAACACTGTGCTAGGAAATAAAAGCCAAGCTGTAATTACTCAATGATTTGACTTCAGTGACTACAGAAAAAAGAAAAAAAGTTTTCACATTATTTTCTTATTGTTGAGATATTTTATTTTATTTTTTACTTTTTTTATTTTAAAGAGAATAAAATAAAACAAAATGAAACAAAACAATACAGAACAATGCAAAGCAATGCAGGACTTCAAAACAAGACAACAGGATATCAGCAGTGGCTACCATAATGTCTCTTTTTTTCTTCAAAATATTTGACCATACCTTCACACACAATAATATCAAACATAACAAAATAGTATAAAATCAATCAAAAGAATGAAAGCATTATAGGACTTCAAAACCAGATAACAGAAAATGAACAATGGTTACTATAATATCTCATTTTCTTCAAAAAAGTTGTCCATACTATCACACAATAAAATTAAATAAAACACAACAGAATAGAACCAATCAAACTAAAAGAATAAAAGCATGATAGGACTTCAAAACAAGATGGTAGTAAATCAGCAATGGCTACCATAATGTCTTGTTTTCTTCAAAATAGCTGTTCATACCATCACACATAGCAAAATCAAACCAAACAAAACAATGAAACCAATTAAACAAATGAATGAAAGCATTATAAGACTTCAAAATAGGATAATTAGGAAACTAACCATGATTACCATAATACATCCCATTATGTTCAAAATAGCTGCCAGTACCATCAGACAAGTAAAATCTAACAAAACAAGACAGACCAAAACCACACCTAACAAAATTGTGAAAACAATAAAAGAGTTCAAGACAAGATGATGAAAATTAACAGTAGTTACCAACTTTCCCTCCCAGGTGTTTCCACCCTATCACTTTTACAATATATTTTTTTTGGATCCCATTAACTCCTGTTTTTTTTTTTATTTATTTAAAGAGAAAAACATGTAAAGAGTAGAGATAATACAGAATTTCAAAAAAAAGATAAACATAAGAAATCACTAGTTGATAAATTACATATTGTCCTCTTAGAAATAGTTGTTCAAGTTACAAAATTAAGGCATACAAAGTAGATATTCAAACAGTGAGAGTGTAAACAGCTACACATGCATGAGTCTCTACATGTATTTCTATCCTTTCTGTATTAGAGGGAAAAACAAAACTTAGTAAGACAAAACAAAACAAATTCCTATAAAAACATGAAACCAAAAAGTCATATAAAACCACAGTACAAGGTGATCTACAATGATTACTGTGTTGTTTCTTATTATCTTCAATAGAATTGTCTGTATCATCAGGCATAATTGAACATAGCAGTATAATTAAATATAGCAGTATATAACAATATTAGTAAAAATAAAACATTGTAGACAGTATAAAACTTCAAAGGCAGGTAACAATCAAACCAGAGTGGATATTCTAGTGAATCTTGTCATCTACAGTGCAGTTGCCTGTACTCTCAGACTTGATGTTATCAATCATAACAGCTTTGAATAAAATCTATCAATATAAAACAGTGATCTAACAAACTAGATTTGATTATGATCAGTCATGGTAAAACAGTGTAGGTTATACAGAGCTTTAGATTAAGTTAATAGGAAATTAAGGATGATTACCATACTATATCCTGTTATTTTCAGGATAAAATATTTTTGGTCTGTGCCCTTAAATCTAGTACAGGTAGAATGACTGGAACAGAATATAATACATCTAAGCAGAGTGGTGTGAGTAATGTGGGTTTTAAATCTTGGTGCACTATTAACAATATAATGTATCAAGGCCATCTATGTTAGAGATTCTAGCCATCCTTCTCTGCCTGATTTCTGCTATGCCATTTTTTGACCTTTGTTTGTATACTTTTCTCCTTCATTCTACTGCCTGCCCTGCTCATTGAGGCCTTTCTGCCACTGTTCCTAAAATCCTGGTATTTTTTTTTCTCTCTCTAGAATGTCCTTCAGTATTCTCTGTAGGGTTGGATTGGTGGTCACAAATTCTCCCAGTTCCTCTTTGTCAAGGAAGCATCTTGTTTCTCCATTAATTTCTAGTGACAGTTTTGCAGCGTACATCAATCTGGGCTGGAGGTTATTTTCTTTCAGGGCTTGGAATACTTTGCTCCAAGCTATACTTGATCTGATGGTCTGTGTTGAGAAGTCTGCTGTGATCTTGATGGGCTTACCTTTCTAGATAATCTGTTTCTTTTCTCTGATGGCTTTTATATTCTGTTTTCATATTGAATTTCTTGTATCTTGATTATTATATGTCTGGGTGTAGATCTATTTTGGTTGTAGGTGGCTGGAGTTCTGTATGCCTCACATAACTGAATGTCATTTCCTTTTCCCATGCTTGGGAAGTTTTCCTTAATTATTTCCATGAATAGCCTTTGTAATTCGCCAGTTTGTATTCCTGCTTCTTTATTCACATTTCTTATTCTTAAATTGTAGATTCTCTTGTCATCTTCTAGCCTTTGTATTGTTACTGCCTGTTTCCTTGTTATTTTTTCCCCTTGTTATTTTTAAGAGATCTTTCCTTTCATGATCACACATTGCAAACTTGTCTTCAAGTTTTGATAGTCTATCCTTAGTTTCTTTTAAGGTATTTTGCCAGCTTTCAATGGAGTTTTTAATTTCCTGGTAGTCTCTTTGAATCTGCTTCATGTATTCTATATTTTCCTTATATTCTTTATTGAATATTTCTCTCCTTTTTTTGTGTTCCTCCCTTTTTTCATCTGTATCATCCTGAGATGCTTCCTGAGAGCATTTCTTTTATTACTCTACTCATATCTTGCTCTACCTGATTTAATATTTCAGTTTTGAGCTCGTCTATAAGGTCCCAAAGATATCTCTTAATGTTCATTGAAGCCATGTCTGATGTTGTGTGTTGCTGCCCTCAGTCTCCCTTGTTTTTCCCTCTCCTGGATCAGTGCTCTCAGGGTTCTGGGCTGGGGGCCTCCTCTTGCCTCTCTCTCCTGTCATAGTCCCGGCCTCCTCCACACAGGTGTACAGTGGAGGTCCCAGGCCCCTTCCCTGTCAGCCATGTTTCCTCCAAAGCATGTTGGTGAGGGACCTCCGCCCTCTTCTGCCTGCTCTTGTCACTGAGGTGTAAGCAGGGGCTATGAATGCCTCGAGATTTTTTATTTTAAAGAGAAAAAAAGCAATGATACAGAATTTCAAAACAAGATAATAGGAAATTAACAATGGTCAATATATTGTGTTTGTTATTTTCAAAGGAGTTGTTCAGATTATAAGATAAAGCCCTGCATAGTTGATCAAACAATATAAGCACAAACCATTTTTCCAATAAACTAAAATAAATCAGTAGTATAGGTATCTTAGCTATCTTTAATATATATGTATTATATATTATAATATATATTATATATATAATATTTATATATTTATTTTACTTTTCTTCTTTCACCCATCCCAGTTATTCTTTCCTTTTGAGCAGTTTCTTTCCCTTTCACAATAGCTAGTATAGATTTTAATCCTTATCTACTTTTTCAGTTTCTTACAATAGGAAGACAATGCAGTGTTTACACATGTGAGATTGATTTATTTCACTTATGAGTGTGATCTCGTTACATCCATTTACCTATAAAAGCCTTGAATTTATTCTTCTTGGTAGCAGAGTAGTACTCCATTTATATAAAAGTACCACATCTTTTTTATCCATTCCTCAGTTGATGGGCATTTAGGTCATTTCCAAGAATTAGCTATTATAAATTGTGCTGCTGTAAACATGAGTGCACATATATTACTGTGGTATGATGTTTTTAATTCTTCTGGGAAAACAACCCAAAAGAGGAATAGCTTGGTTGAATGGGACCTCTAATCCAAGTTTTTTGGGGAAACTTCACGCTGATTTCCACAATGGTTGTACCAGTTTACATTCCCACCAATAGTGGAGAAGGGTTCCTTTTTCCCCACAGCCCCACTACCATTTGTTAATCGTTGGTTTCTTGATGATAGCCATTCTTTCTGGAGTGAGATGGAATCTCAGTGTTGTTTTAATTTGCATCTCTCAAATGACCAATGATGTTGGACATTTTTTTCATACATTTATTTGTTATTTGCAATTCTTCACCTGACAAGTGTATATTCATTTCAGATGCCCGTTTTTGGATTAGGTCTTTAAATTAGGTCTGATTTTTTCTTCAATTCTTTATATATTCTCAATATAAGTCCTTTGTCTGATGGACAGGTAGCTAAAATTTTTTCCCACATTGTGGGTTTTTTTACCCTGTTGGTGATTTCTTTTGATGTGCAAAACCTTTTAATAAAATGAGATCCTAGTTGTTGATTCTTTGAAGTATTTCCAGTAAAGTTTAGTTTTTGCTTATAAACTCTCTGCCTACCTCTATCTTCAAGATTTCTACCAGTAGATTTAGTGTTTCTGTTTTCATATTTAGACCTTTCATTCATTTTGACTTTACTTTAGTGCATGGTGATAGACATGTGTCTAGTTTTAATCTTCCCCATGTAAAAAGCCAGTTTTTCCAGCACCATTTGCTAAAGAAGCTATCTTTCTTCCAGTGAACATGCTTTGCAAATGATAAGGTGACTGAGTGTGTTTGTAGTTGTGTCTAAATCTTCTAATATGTTACATTGATAATCAAGTCTGTTATTTGCCAGTATCATGCCAATTTTATCAAAATAGTTTTGTAGCATAATTTCAAGTCTGGGATTGAGATGCCTCCTGCCTTGTCTTTGTTGCCCAGGATTGCTTTTGCTATTCTAGGTCCTTTCTGTTTCCAAATGAATTTTAGGAATGTTTTCTCTAGATCTCTGAGGTATGCTAAGAGTATTTTGATCGGGATTGTATTAAATCTGTATAGCAGTTTTGAGAGTATGGCCATTTTCACAATATTTGTTCCTCCTATCCATGAGCAAGAGATATCTTTTCATTTTCTGATATCTTCTTCAGTCTTTTTTCTCAGAATGCTGTAATATTTCAATCTATAGTTATTTGATTTCCTTTGTTAAACCAGCTCCTAATATTTCATTTTTTGGATGCTATTGTGAAGGGTGTGGTTTCCTTAATTTCTCTCTCAGTGAGCTTGTTTCTTGAGTACAGGAGTTCTATTGATTTTTGAGTGCTGACTTTGTATCCAACTGTGCTGCAGAATTTGCTTATTAACTGTAGTAGTCATTTGATGGAGTTTTTGGGGTCTTCTATGTAGAGTTTCATGATAGTTTAATGATAGTTTAAATTCTTTCTTCCTATCCTTATTTCTTTTATTTTTCTCTCATCTGATTGTCCTGGCTAATGTTTCCAGAACTATATTGAGTAGGAGTAGTGATAATGGACATCCTTGTCTTGCACCTGATTTTAGAGTGAAAGCTTTCAGTTTATGTTCATTTAGTATGATGTTGGCTTTTAGTTTGTAATAGATGGCTTTTATCAGATTGAGATAGAGATCATCTATTCCAATTTTGTGTAGGGTTTTTATCATGAAAGGGTGTTGAACTTTATCAAAATTTTTCTACATCTATTGAGATTATCATGTGATTTTTGTCTTTGGTTCTGTTGATATAGTGTATTTTGTTTATTGATTTGCCTATGTTGAAACATCTGCATACCTGGGATGAATCCCCTTTGGTTATGGTGCAAAATCTTCTTGATCATTTGCTGTCTTCTGTTTGCTAGTATTTTATTGAGGATATTTGTATCTATGTTCATTAGGGAGATTGGCCTGTAGTTCTCTTTTTTGGTTGGGTATTTCTCTGGTTTTTGTATCAGAGTAATACTTGCTTCCAGGATTGAGTCAGGGAAATTTGCTTCCCTTTTAATTTCATTAAAGAGTTTGAAAGGTATTGGCATTAAATCTTCTCTAAGTCTCTTTTAGAATTCAGCCATGAGTCCATCAGGACCTACACTTTTCTTATGTGGTAAGTTTTTAATTATATTTTCAATTTTATTAATTAATATTTGCTTGGTTTGAAATTTTTATATCTTCTTGGCTGAGCTTTTTGGGATTTTTTTGGTACTGGGGATCAATCTCATGACCTTGTGCTAGCCAGGCAGGCACTGTGCTGCTGAGCTATATCCTCAGTTTTCTAGATTCAGATTTGGTAATTAATATGGTTCTAGGAATCTGCCTATTTCTTCTGGTTTTTTCCAACCCTATGTGAGTAAAGATTTTCAAAGTGGGTATTGATGACCTTCTGAATTTCCACAGGATCTGTGATCTTAACCTTTTCATTCATTATAGCATGAATTTGAGTTTTTCTTTCCTCTTTAAGATAGGGTTGGCTAGGAGTTTATCAATCTTGTTTATTCTTTCAAAGAGCCAACTCTTTGATTCATTAATGTTTTGCATTGTTTTCTTGGTCTTAATTGATTAATTTCTGCACTGATCTTTATACTTTCCTCCCTTGTATGGGGTTTGGGCTTGGCCTTTTTTTTTTTTTCCTAATAGCTTGAGATGCAGCATTAGGTTGTTTATTTGTGCTCGTTCCTGATGTCAGTATTCATTGTTATAAATTGCCCTCTTAGAACTCCTTCCATTGCATCCGGCAGGTTCTGGTAAATTGCATTTGCATTTTTGTTTGATTGCAGATATTGTTTAACTTCTTTGATTTCTGTGACCTATTGGTTGTTCAGAAGGATGTTATTTAATTTCCATGTGTTTATGGAGTTTTTGTGGTTTCTTTTGCCATTAATTTCCAATTGTATTGCAATATGGTCATATAATATGCATGAAGTAATTTCAATAGTTTTGTACTTACTTAAGCATGTTCTGTTTTAAAGAATGTCCTGTGTGCAACTGAGAGGAATGTGTTTTCTGACGTTGAGTGGACCACTGTGTAAACATCTAGTAAGTGCATTTGTTCATAAGTTTGGTTCAATTCTGTTATTTCCTTGCTGATTTTTTGTCTAATTGATTTATCTTTTTGTGACAATGGGATATTAAGATCCTCTGTTAGAACTGTGATTGCTTATTTGATTTTTCATGTCTGTTAATATTTGTCTTATATAGTTGAGTGCTCCTGTATTTGATGCATATATATTTACGATTGTTATCTCTTCTTCTTGAATTTTTCTCCTAACAAGTATATAGTGACTTTCTTTATCTTTTTTGATCATTCTTGATCTGAAGTTCACATTGTCCACAAACAAAATAGCTACCCCTGTTTTTTTCTGGGTTCCTGTTGCAAGGAGTATTGTTTTTCTATCTTTTCTATCTACTTTTAGTCTATGGATTTCTTTTTGAGTTAAATGTGTTTTTTGTATATAGCATATTGTTGGGTTCTTGTTTCTTGATGCATTGTGACAGTCTGTTCCTTTTGATTGGTGAATTGAGGCCATTTACATTGAAGATAATAACTCAAGTGTATTTACTTGTTTTTGTCATGTTATTTTCCAGCTCTTGGTTCCCTACTTTCCCTCTTTGATTAATTGCTTGCCCTGCTTTGTGGTTTCTTTCTGTTGTTGTTCTTGAAATTGTGGCCATATTTGTCTCTATCTAGAATATCTTTCAGTACCCTTTGTAATGTTGGTTGGGTGGTCATGAATTTCTTCAGTTGTTCTTTGTCATGGAAGTATCTTATTTCTCAATTAATTTTGAAAGATAGTTTTTCAGGATACATCAATCTGTGTTGGAAGTTGTTTCATTCAGGACTTGAAATATTTCTCTCCAAGCTTTTCTGGACTTGAGAGTTTGTAATGAGAAGTCTGTTGTGATTCTGATGGATTTTCCTTTATAGGTGATCTGTTTCTTTTCTCTAATAGCTTTTAATACTTCTTGCGGTGAATTTCTGGGATCTTGAATATTACATGTCTAGGTGTAGATTTATTTGGTTATGGAGTGATTTGATTATTTGGAGTTCTTTATACTTCACTTAAGTGTATGTCAGATTCTGTTTCTGTGATTGCAAAATTTTCTGTTATTACTTTTGCAAATAGTGTTGCACATGTGATCTGATGATTACAACTAGTTGTGAGCTAGATGATCACTAGTCGTGATACTATCTCCAAGGTCTGAAAAATCTGTCTTCAGTTTCATTCAAGAGGTTTTGCCAGCTTTCAATGGAATTTTTAATTTCCTGAATATCTGTTTGAGTCCATTTCATGCATTCTTTTTCTTTCCTATATTGATCATTCACTACCGCCATCCTTTTCGTCTCATCTTTTAAAAATCGATCTCTACTCTAGATTTGCTGAGCAGTTCCTTTGTATATGTTGGTAATTCTTCTTTTGCTTGTGAGAGTATCTCTGACTTGATTTCTTCTATAGCTTCAGGGATTCATTCTTTATTTGGTTACTCTCATTTCAGGCGTGTATTCCAGTTCTTCTGTGTCGATGTCTTCTGTACAAGTTCTGGGTGGTTGAAGGCCTGACATTGCGTTTTGCTTTTTCATCTTGTCGTTTTCTATTTCAAAAATTTTATTTTGTTTTCTGTGATGATCCTTGTGAATTTTTGTAGTAGTTAGCTACTTATATTGAGGTCTCTCTAGGAAAAGTCTGTTCTTTAGGGATGTATTCTGTGTGTAGAAGATTCTTAATTTATGTCTAAGATCCCAATTAACTAAGAGCGGGATGGTGGTATCTGTTTGGCTCAGTCCCGGTCCTTTGCAGTAGGACCATGTTGAGGTCATTACCCCAGAGCTTCCCAGTATTGTTACAGAAGGGAGAACAACTGATCACAGCAGACATGACATCCTAGCTAAAGCGGTAAAGTTAGCTATAACAATATATCAAGTACAGCTTAGAAACTGACTAACTGTGGTCACTATTGGTTTTGTACTTTAGATTGCAGGAGCAGAGTCTACAGTTATATAACAGAACCAATTGCAAATTATGAGTTTGTATGGCAATGTGTTTCCCCTTGGTAGAGTGTTTTTACTCTGTGGTGGGAAAATTTCGGAAGGATAGTGTATAAAACAAAGATAGCAGGTCAGGAAGTAGAAGCAAGGCTGGGGGACAAAGGATGATCACATAAGGTTTGGGAAACTAGAGAAATGGGTAGAAAAGAAAGAATAAAGGAATGTTTGAGGAATTATCTGGATAATCCTTGGTCTCTGGATTTGGGTGATGTGATTAGTTTTCTGTGGTTGGAGTTCTCCCCAGCCATTTAGAAGCGAGAGAAAAAGAGCAAAATAAAGAAAAGAATGAGAAAACAATTGAGAGCAATGGGTTGGTTCTGGGTCCTGAATTCTTCCCAAACTGGTTGCTGGTCCTCACCTGATGGCTTGTACTGTCATTGTTACTTTAGACTTTTTACACCACTTGTCTTTGCTGTCCAGCCTGTATGCCTTAGCTGGGGCTCTGCTCTTTCTCTGGCATTCCTTTTGGGCTCTGGACTTTCCAGAGCAGTTCATCTTTGTAGTGGCAATAGCAAGGGGAATGGCCGCTCTCCTCTTTTGCAGCTCACCTGTGTTCCCGAGGTGGTGGGAGGATCCTTTCTCCTCTTTGTGGCTCAAAGAGAAAATCATAGCTCATTTACTTATCCTTATACATGCAAAATACCACATAAAATACTACCTGCAGAGTTAAAAATAAAACAGATCTATGAGTGTACATTTAGAGGAATTCCAAATTTTAGCTGAAATATTAGCATGGTTCAGTATTAATCTACCAATCAATTCATACTACTTCAATACCTTAAAAGTTACAAACCATATCCTGGTCCCAAATAATGAAAATATATCATTATGTTCAATATGTTTACAAATCACAAAAATAGCAACAAAAACACTGTGGAAAGGACCATTAAAATAAAATTCCTTACATTTGTAAAGACTCAACAACCCCGTTAGCCAAATACCAATTTCCATAGCAAACTTAAGACTTAACTGAGTACATTTTAATCTGTTCCATTTAAATTGGGCCAAAAAGATGGATTCTAATGAAAAACTACCAGGGTGAATTAAAGGTTTGGGTTGTCAATCTAACTCATACAACACAACGCACCAGTAATTTATTGGGAACCACAAGGGTAGTTCAGTTCATAAACTTAATTCTTTCCATGGTTCTGGTCACAAACTGAATTGGATGAGAAATGAATCAAATTTCTCCACGTGGTCCACGTTGAACGTAACCTTTGCATTTGATTTGGTTCTCATCTAATTAGGTTTGCAACCAGAATCATGAAAAGAATTAAGGTTATGAACCAAGGCACCAATGCATGCAAAGCAGACAGCACCAGCATGCGGATCAGCACAGTTTCCCTGTGGCATTGGTCTTAGTACACATCCAGCTTTGGCAGAGTCATTCAACTGTCAGTCCCGAGGGAAGTTGAGAGTGCTCTGACTCTGATCCCTGCTTGGGAGATTCTATAGGGTTCCTGGCAGCAATGGCCCTTATCAAGGGGTCCGTTGTGTTTATTCCAGTATGAGCTCTTCCTTTCTTTCTGGAATATGGAGTCTGAAGAATGATGCCAGTGAGAGTGAAGGGAGGGTGCTCCATGATGCACACACGTGCTTCACCCTGATAACAGGAGAAATCCTCACGATGTCATCTGAGAAGCAGAAACAAGGACTCAGAGTTCTGATTTTCTCAGGATTTCTGTCCTAGTTTCATGTCTCTCCCCACTATGTATATCTCTCAGCTGTGCCCCAGGCTGACACGTGAACGGAACTATCTTGGCTTCTAAGAAGTGACAGATGAAAGTGACAAAGATGAAAATGTGTGGTGTGCATTTGCTTGGCTGGCGTTGGAGGTCGAGGTGGTGGTGGGAAAGGTGCATGTGCTGGTGTGGTGGGCAGGGTGGGCCAGGCAGGAGAGCTCAGCTTACACCTTTGGACTTTTACTCAACCTTAGGCAGTGGGCAGGTTTTCCAGCAGAATATGCCACTCACAGCTGAAACCTGGGCAAAGCCAGAACTCATTGTACGAAGGCGCTCTTCAGTGTGGTAATTTGGTAACTGTTGAATAGTGAAGTGGTGAACGAAACCTGTTCCTGCCCTCCCCTCATAAAATAGTGGTCTTATTTTGCAGGCACTTTCATTTGTCCTTGGTCTGGACAGCGACACCAGGTTTCAGGGTAGGTCTGAGTGAGAGAAGGGTCTGTGTGGTGGGAAGTGCACCGTACAGCAGACAAACATGTGGGGCGGCCCCACTTTAAAAAAACTTTCTTTTGGTCTAGGGCGAGGGTCAGTAATAGAGCACCTCCCTGGCTTGTGGGAACCCTGATTTCAGCTCCAACATGGGACAAGCAAACAAACAAGCTGCTAACACAAAGAAATGACCCAGTCTGGAGACCATAACTCACTGCATGAGGCCAGCAGATTCCCTGGTATGGGTGGAGTTCCAATGACCTTATGGTCTTTCTAGGTCCCACTTCCTAAAGGCCCACCTCTGCACTACCTAGCTGTGGATCAAGACCCCAAACATGAGCCTTTTGGGGAGCAATACTTAAATCACACCTAAGCCATAACACCTGACTTGCTCATAGAATTTGAAAATACTGGGTCAAGGCATCAAACACAGATGTCCCAGATATGAGTCAGTTTTCTGGCCAGAGAACTCCCTTTATTGGATGTCAGCTGAGACCATAACTGGCAGCTCCAATGGGCTGGTGTGGGCCTGGGACCTTGTGGTGGTTCTGGACGCCCACTGTGTGGAATGGTCAGAGAAGCTTCCTGTAATGGAAGGGAGATTGTGCCTAATGATGCGGAGTATGCTGACCCTGTACGCCATCCTGGACCTGGGACAATTTGTGATGGTAAAGTGGGCTGTATTAGTACTAGAGGGATGGATTAAGACCATACAATTTCAGTTAAACTTGTAAGTCTGGGAGCCAACCTTTAATAAGTCTCATGGAAAACTTAATATGTAACTGGAGCTTATTTGATCTTTGGAAATGCCTAATTTATGTCCCTCTCACAAGATAACCGTTACAGAATTCCTAGTAGAACCATATTTCATAAATGCAGGTTTCTTTAGGATTAGCAGCCTGGACATGATAGATATCATATTAAATACCCGTATTAAGGGACCTACCACTGTCCCTTCTTTAGAAGACACTGTGAAGCATTTGATGAGTATAAATTTCTGCAAGATATCTAGTCAGACCATTATTTTCTTTTTAAAAACATTTCCTCCCATATTATCAAGCCAATAACAAATCCCACTCTAACAACTCATTTGGGGTTATGATTAAAAGTCTTTAGTCTGCAACACCTACAGAGGTGCTTCATAACTTGGTGCCTCAGAAGAACAATGTTTATAGGACATTTTAATAAACTCATTATATCCTGTGTCTGATTTTCTATTCCTCTGTACCCCATTTTCTGGCACAGAATGCCAAATGGGGTGGGATAGGCTTGGAAACATTGAGAACTGGAATTCTGTTATCACTGTTGCATTGAGCGTACTAGTAAGTGGGGTGACCATACCATGGATCACTCTGGGGCTGGGTAAACCATGAGGTGATGACAGCCCCCTGCTTATAGACCCAACACTCCTCCAGTGTCTTCTGTATACTGTCTTTGTGTTGGGAAGTTGGGGAGGGACTTTTTCATTCATGCACAAGATCAATGTCTCAAGGTGTGGGTCAAAGCAGATGTTCCAGCTGTGGCACATGGAGTTCTGGGTTCTCAGATGCTCCAGCTATGGCACATGGGGGATCCGGGTTCTCACTCTGGTAGTTGCTTCCTTCCTGCATAGCACCATGCATTCATTCACTTCTTGCACTCTGTTTCGTCTGCAGTAAATCTCGACTACCTGCTCTGTCCACTGAGCAGGCGTGGTCAGAGTATTTTGCTCGTGGGTGAGGCTGACTGGGAAAGGCTGTGCCACGAAGGAATTGCCTGGAGGGAAGAAGACTGCCTCTGTCCCCTGAGACGTGCTCCTCAGCGCTGAGCCTGCACAGTCGGGAGCTTGCTGCGTGGCCCTTCTCCTTTGGTGCATTGAGTGTGAGGGGCTTTGTCATTTTTTGTTTTTTGTTTTAGTACCAGGGATCAAATTTACCACCCCATGCTAGCCAGGCAGGTGCTTATACCACTGAGCTAAATCCCTGGCCCAGGCTTTGTTTTTTTTTTTTTTATGAAGCATGATGGAGGGCTGAAGGCGTTGTGACCACTACGAAGTGGCTCTGAGCAGGATTTAAAATTAACTAATCGGCTTTCTTTGATTATCTGTGAGTCCGTCCTAGGCCTCAGCCCCTTGCCTGGTGATGGGAGCTGATTCATAGTGAGTGAACCTCTATGAATCACTAGGGCCTGTAGGTGCCTGTGAGGCAGGGACACCTCAAAGGGCAAGACAAGGCCACAGCTGCGGACACTTGGCTCAAACATCAACTAAGTAGGTAGCGACTGCAGCTGCAGGAATTATGCCTACAGTCTCACTGCTACCACGTCTTCATGATAAGACAGTGCTACTTAAATGACTTGATTCACTACTTGGAGACGTCCTTGAAGTGACTCCCAAGATCCTGCTCATTGCCTGCGCTTTCCTCAGTTTTCTCGCCCTTTGTTTTGCACCTAATAAGAATGGGCAGCCTAGAGAAGTCTTTGTCTTAACCCTCAGAGTCTCAAACTCAGCTAAAGGGTTTCAACCCTCCTGGAGCCCTAAAATCATACCACTTGTCTCATTTTATTTAAGACTTTGCCGTACACTCATTTGGGAGCTTGGGGATCTAGGTCAGGACCCGATCTTAAGGCACTTTAGACAATAAGTAGAAAACTGTAATTTAAAAAATTACGATAATAGCTGGTCATGGTGGCCCATGCCTGATATCTCAGCATTTGAGAGGCTGAGGCAGGAGGATCACCATGAGTATGACCCCAGTCTGGGTAACTCAGTGAATTCAGGTCAGCCTGAACTACATAGTAAAACCCTGTCCCCCACAGTTAGGATAATATGTTATACCTAAGTGCTTGGGTGCCACATTCTGGGCCAGTCCTCTGCAAAAGTGTAAATGGCAATTCTTTTCTTTTGTTGGTTTTTGGTTTTTTGAGACAGAATCTTGCTCTTTATTTAAGGCTGTCTTTGAACTCACTATGTAGCCTGGGCTGCCTCAAGGTCATGGTGATTCTTCTGCCTCAGCCTCCTGAGTGCTGCGATTACAGGTGTGCATCACCACTCCTGACTATGTGTGTGGAAATCCCAAGCCTGGGCAAAGCGTGGAGCAGTGGTTGACAGCCTCTGTGTGCAAAAGCTCAACTTGGTCAGCATACGTGTGTGATTTTGGCAAATAAGAAAATAAGAATCAAAAGAAGCAGGAGGATCTGTCATGAAGGAGATGATGCAATGGGGTGGCGGATGCACACCTTGGTGCACTGGAAATATGGAGCCAGCGTCTGCGGTGACATCCACACTGCCCACGCCATCAGGAACAGGAGGGCCGTGATCCTGGCAATGAGCACAGCCTTACAGGGGGTGGACAGCGGAAGTGAACAACCTAGACTTCACCCACACAGGAGCAGGAAGGGCTCCTGGGCACCCTTTGTCCCCACAAGCTCCAAGGAACTCACTGTGTGGGACGCTGTCCTGAGCCAGGCGGTGGTGAGACTCCCACTGGCAAGGGGGTAAAAGGAAGCTGCTGTCCAGGCCTAGACACAGCTCAGAGCAGACTCTCCAGCCTGAGCTCATCCATGCACCAGAGCAGCCTGTCTGGTCCTTCCTGGCTCTCTGCTGCCCACTTCCTGCTGCCCTGTTGGGTCTCCTGCCATCCAGACTGAGATGGGCAAGGTCCTGATGGCGCTCCTCCTGCTGGGGGCTTTCCATCTTGTCTTTTTCCAAGGTGTGAGTGGGGCACTGAGGAGCAGGGGACAGGGGAGCGAGACTGAGGACAACAGGAGGCTTGGGAGCAGATCTGGGATGACCATGTGACCATCCAGGGCTGTCAGCCTCTGGGGGAGGGAGAGGTCAAGGTCAGGATTCCGGGATGATGTAACCGGGACTGCAAGGCTCTGTGCTGAGCCCACCCTGACTCCCCCCAAGGTAGAAGCTCAGGTCTCCCCAGGTGCTCAGGGTGGGGTCAGTTATTCACTGGAAGATTGGTTTGGGGCTGCTCCTGTCAATTGCAGTTTGAATCTGATTTCCTCCAAGCGACAATTAAAGGTTGCTCAAATGTTCCTACGTAGAAGTTCCATTAAAAGCCTCTATTTTCATTGGAAGTTACTGTCTAGTCAGATAGGTTTAAATATCAAGGGCGGGGGATTTAGCTCAGTGGCATAAGCATCTGCCTGGCAAGTACAAGGTCATGAGTTCAATCCCTGGTACCAAATAAATAAATAAATATCAGATGTGCCTTTTTGAGGACAAGCTACAGAGGCAAGCTTTGTGAGATTACATCTCCCCCATTGTGCCAGATCAATTGTTATGCTCCACTCATTTGTGAAGGTGTATTTGACCTCCATGGGGTTGTATGTAGATGGTCTTCTTATTCACGCTAGTTTAGGGTGTTGATGGCAAACCTCCCAGAACCTTCTATGATACCAATTGGGACATGTATGTCATAGTTTTGCCATCAATAGCTTAGGGGATATCTTTCTTTTTATTTTCAATGCAACCAAAATGCCAGTGCCAAATCCCCAACTTCTGAAGCAATTCATAGTTCCTCTCTGGTAGCACATTCTCCACCTCTGAGATTATGTCAAGGACTTCCTTAGGGTCATGCTATGTCCGTCACCTCCTGGGTCCTCATGGTTTCCTAGCTTACCTTGGTGCCAGCCTAGTCAACCCCAGGCTTAACTTTCATATCTGTTTTTCTCAGCTCAAGCCACAGTGTGCATGGTCTGCAAGTCTTTTAAGGATGGTCATTGTCTGAAAAGCAAGGGAAACTGCACAGTGGATACTGGCCCTGGATGCAGAACCAGAAAGTTTTTCACTTTCACTGACACAGGTAATCCTACCAGTCCAGTCTAAGTGCAGGCCTAAGTGTGCTGGGAGAGAGACAGATTCCTGTTCTGGAGGAGCACAGAGACAGGCCGAAGGTTCTCTCCCTGTGGGTTCCGAGTTCTGATTGCCATGCTAAGGATAAATATTCTTCTCTTCCAGGTGGATGGTCCCACTATCACACTGAACTGGACTGCTCAGATCAATGTATATCTCATAATATGTATCTTGGGACTGTGAAAATATCTACTTATTGCTGCAAAAATCCAGATTTCTGTAACAGAGATCAAGGAAAATTAGTGAACAAAAATACTTACTAACTGCCAATTCATTCGGGAGTGGAAATTCCCAAGAAAGCAGTGGAATTTATCTTTTTCTCATGATCGCAGCTCTGACTGATTTCCTTCTACATTCGTTCTATTGAGCACGCAGTAACCCTCCTAACCTCCAGGTACCCCTCTCCTCTTTTAGTCACTGGTTCCTCCTCCTGATACCAAACACGAGTAGTACATCCCAGCATCCCCTTCCTTCTTCATTCCCTTCCCAACATTTCCATCAATCTTCTCTCCTTTGCGTTTTCCCACCCCTCAGAGTCACCGAGTTACTCTGGCTGGCTGACTGCCTGGATTCTAGTCCCATCAACTTTGGAGTGATTGTTGATACCCAGCCAGCTAATGGGCTGCAGTTTATACATCAGGAGTCACAGGGCTCAGTGGAAAACATGTCTAATTGGCAAACAGAGAGGTTCTGAAGTTCAGGAAGATATCAAAGCTTGAGACAGGCAAGTTGCGATCATCAGATTTGGACGCAAACTCAAAACTTATTTGGTAGCTGAGTTATGAGTTCTAAAGAGATTGTCACAAAGCTGAGTGAAAAGGGAGGATGGATCACAGATAATAGAGACACCACAGCAGAGAGCAGACGAATGTCCCTGCAGAACATTACTGTGTGGTGATCAGACAGGTAGAAAGGGAACCAGGAATGAACTGCATCACTATTTTGGGGGGCAGATAGGAGATTATTGGCAGAGCAGGTTTGGTAGAGAAGTGGCACAGAAGCCACAGCACAGAGGGCTGAAGAATGAATGGACTGTGACCAGGGGACATAGTGACTTGTGCAGCACTTCTTCAAGAGACTTGCAAAGAACTGAGACAGTGTCACCAGACTGGGTCTAGGAGCTTCCCGAAGCTGAGATGAGAAACAATATTCATCCAAGGCATAGAGTATTCAGAGATTTGCAGAATCACAGAGAAAGAATTTCCAGGACTAGTCAGTAAGAGACACGAGACAGTAGCACTCAAATCAGTGTGAGCCCTCAGGAGGCAGAGAGGTGCCTTAGGATCCAGAGCTGGACATATTTATGAAGTCTTGGGTGTCTTCGCGATGGGCCACCTAGGATGTGCACGCCTGCTGGTTGTCGGTGACCTATCCAGCAGGCCATCAGAGTGGAAGTCACTGATGTGTTTGAAGTTGAGAGCTGAGAGCTACAGCAATGATATTGCTGCTTCTTTGAAGTTATAGGTGAAAAGGGCAGGTCTGGGTCTGGAGCCCAATTTACAAGCTCACTGAGTCTTCAAGAACTTTTCCTTAGAATGAAGAAGGTTTGAGCACCTGCTGTATGCTGAAGCTGCCTGTTTTTTTTGAAGTACAATTTAAAAATCTCTATTTTCTTGTCTTCTTTTTTGCCTATTTTAAAATTTCTTTTATTCTACCTCAAGTCATGTCTTTTTTCCTTTTCTTTTCTTTCTTTCTTTCTTTCTTTCTTTCTTTCTTTCTTTCTTTCTTTCTTTCTTCCTCTTTTTTCCTTTTAAAGAGGAGTGAGGGGCTGGGAGTGGCAGCACAAGCCTGCAATCCCAGTACTCTAGAGACTGAGGCAGGAGGATTGCTGTGAGTTTGAGGTCAATTTGAGCTACATAGTAAGTTCAAGCTAACCTGAACTACATAGCAAGACCCTGTCTCAATAAATAAATAAGAAAAGAAAAAGGAGGAAGGAGTGAGTTTGACTTGTTTTTAGGTCAAGGAATCTTTATTTCTTCTCATTTTCCTTTTTGTTTTATGTATAAATCGCCCCACCTCTGTAGGAATCTGTAAGCATTTTATTACCTTTTAATGTGTGAATGCTTTTTTCTATTCCATATTTAATATGTCCTGATCTTTTCTTCCATTTTTTTCTTTCTTTTTTCTACTTCTGTTCTTATCCCTTTCTTTCCTTGTCTTTCCTTTTGCAGGTTATTATGAGAAAATGAAGATTATTATTTGCATTTTAAATTACTTATTTACTATTTCCCATTTATGGTTAAAACAAAGTAAATCAAACATATTAATTTCTGTTAAAAAGACTAAATAAATAAATTGATTTCTTTTAATTTTATTAAGTAAATTTTTTCTTAACTCAGAAAAAAATTTATAATTCTACATTTCTTTCTGTGTATCAAATTTAAATATCTTCCTTAAATTTTCCATCTAAATTTGAAGTGAAATAGGAGAATAGATCTTTTGCAAATAGAAAGAAGGGAGGGAAAGGAGGGAAACAGGATGAAAAAAGAACTGAGATGTGTTATTTACATGTATCAACTCCCCGTGAAGAACGCGATTATTGTGTGCTACAAACATATGCTAGTAAAAAATAAAAATCGAAAAGAAAAGGAAGAAGCAGGTTGGATCAGATGCTGCGGAGAATAGCCGACGCCAGAGCCTTGTTATTCAAGGCTAAAACATCAGTAACAACAATGACAACGTCAACAATCATGATCCTAACAAATATTCCAGCCCAAATTAAATTAGATTTCAGTTTTTGGTCTGACCAAAAGGAACCGTAGATGAGTCATGGTATCAGAGGCAAGGCTAGGAAAAGAGCTTGATGATGTTTTTAGGGTCCCTTGTGTCACAGGTACCCATTAAGATGGCTGCTATTAAGAATAGAAAACAGTTGCCCACAAGAGTTGAGAAATAGGGATGCTGCACACTTTCAGTAAAAGTGGAAATTGGTACAGCAGCCACGGGAAGCAGTGAGGCTCCAGGAAGGAAAAGATCTTGTGTAGGTTGTAAACATAAAGAAAGGTATGTAGGTATTTGTATGCAAGATCGGTAACTACACTATCGACCTCTGTTAGTTCATCAAAAAGAACAGTTCATGCTGTCATTGTTTGGTTATTTTCATGCCTACATCTTGTAACCTGAACAACTACTTCTAAGACAACAATATGCCATATATTAGCTAGTGTTAATATCCTGATTTTTTTTTTTGAAATTCTGTATCATTTCTATCCTTTTTTCCCCTGTTTTGTTTTTTAAAATACAAAAAGAGATAATTTAGTTACTGGGCAATTCAGCAACTCTGCTTCTAGATATATACCTGAAAGAACCGGAAGCAGGGTCTCCAAGAGACACCTGTACATGTGTGTTCCCAGCAGCATTATTCACAGTAGCCAGAGCTGCCCATGTTACACCATGGGGTGGGCCCAGCAGATAGATCCCAGGTGGTTGTGTACAGCCAGCAAAGAAATTACAAAGCATACATCCAATGGCCAAAAAAAGCATCAACGTGTAATGACGACCACAGGAAGATGTACTCAGGGCAAGCGTGTGCTGACAGAGATTGTGGCGTGAGCAGAAATGTGGTGCTGGAATTACAGGAAAGCAAAAGGCACACGGGACACAGACAAAACGCGGCTTTAGAATTTAAAGGATGTGTACCCCAGCCCTGTGCCTTCCACTGGGTTTCTGGGTAAGACTGACAAGAATGACAGACAGGGTGCTGAGTCATCGCAGGGGACTTCAACATCCATGCCCGTCCCAGCATTCACTCTGATTTAATAATCTGTGGGAGATACAATTGATATTGATGAACTTTTAAAGAGGTTCGAGGGGGGAAAGGTTACTGGAGGCCAGGAAATCCTACCTGTATGTGATCTTGCCTAGAGGGTCAGAGATTTCCTGGGTCTTCATTATTTTATTTTCTGCCTCTCCCAGAACAGCAGAAGAAGGATTGGCCCTAGCATGGTGCCCGGACTCAGGTGGGTGGAGGAGGGTAATTTCCCCAGCCCCACTGTGCTACTAGTACTGCACTGACAGGTGAATGTGTAACCAGCAACTTAGATTTTTAAAATTATTGTTATTATATTTATCGGTACTGTTTGGATATACCCAATGATCACATTCATCACAGGAAATTTGTACCTGTAAATACCGTACCTTGATTCCTCTTTTATTTTTTCCCATTCCCATCCCTTGTCTTCAATTCATCTTTCCCTCATTTACAAAGCTTTATTTTCATTTGATACATTTCTCATTTTTTATTTTCCCTTCCTCTCTCCACCCCTTCCCTAGTTCTGATGACTTTTTGAATAATTTCTTCCTAGTTTACAATATCTATTATATATTTTGGTTCTTATTTACACTTTCAGTTTCTCATATAAGCGAGACAATGTGATATTTGCACACGTTTGTCTGATTAATTTCATTTTAGAATATGGTTGGTCTCAAAGTCTATTCATTTATCTAGAAATGTCTCAAGTTTATCCTTCTTTATGGCTGAGTAGCACTCAATTGTATTAAAAAACACATTTTATTTACCCACTCATCAATTGATGGACATTTGGGTTGTTTCCAAGATTTAGCTATTATAAACTGTGCCAGTATAAACATGGGTGCAGATATATTGTGGTGTTGTGATGTTTTTAATTCTTTTTTTCCTAACAAAATGATTCTTTTACTGGTATAATACATAGTAGATACAAAAGTACCTTTAGCAAATACATAAAACTGCTAGTAACTTAGGCTTTTCCAAAAAGAAGCTACTTCATAAATAATTTAAAAGTAGGAGCCAGATTGTTTGGGGGCTACTTAATGCCTAATAACTTACAAAATGAGGACGCTAGCTTTTGTTAAGTTACCATTCACATTTACAACCTTGGCTCAAACTTCGGTCTGACCAAAGACCTGCTCACATCCGAATGTCCTTGTCGGTCTTCAAGGGCTAATTTCAGAGTCAGCACTGGTACAACAGCATCACCTAAAGCTACACTTTGCAGTGTAGCTTCAGGTCACAGAATCCTTTTCCTTCTAGATTTAGTCAAACAAGCACAGTTGAAGCCAAGGTCTACAGGGCCAACAATGAAGAACAGGAGATTCTGACTTCTACAAGCTGACTTTTACACCTGTGTCCACGGGCTGAAGAACCATCATGTATGTTCTCTCGGCAAGGAGAGCGACTGTGTCCTCAGAATGCACATTGGGCCAGCCACATGGTGATTACTTGAGCTTCTCGCACTTCTAGCTGACACCAAGTTACGTCTGGAAGGTTCTGCCAGCTTAGCCCTAGCAGAGGAAGAGTTCTCAGCCTGACCTCAGGTGAGCTTTTGGATAGGTCTGATTCCAAATCTGATCTCTGAAGAGTCAGTTTGAATTTGATATCCTTTATAAAACTTTAAAATTACAAACAGCTAAAACATAGATCCTGTGTCATCAAAATGCTTTCTTCGGTCCTGGGCTTCATTCAAGACAGTTCTCTGAAAAGGGAAGAAAATGCTCAGTATACTGAACTTGTGTTAGGCTACTGGAAACAAAGAATAAACTTAGAGTATGGAGCTAGAACACAATAACAACACTAGATGTCAGCTGTAGTTATTTAAGTTTGAAAAATGAGACACAGCTCTCTTCCTCTGTGGAAAGGGCTGGCCCTGGAATCTAACCCTGTGCTTTACAGTGAGCAAAGAGATGTCAGAAAGACTGCAGCCCTGGGTCAGTGCCAGCCCTTCCTAATCCAGCTCTCAAATCAAGGTAGGGATTGTCATCTTATAAAGCTCCAAGTGCTACCTCTAGCTCTGAAGTGGTCTGCACAGGCAATAAATGAAGCAGGGAAGTAAACGTCCTTGTGTAATAAGGAGATTCCTACGGAGCAGAGGGGACCTAGGTATGGCACAGATGCTGAGGTACTTCTAGCCAGTGTCATAACACAGTCTCATCTCTCCATCCGGTTTACAAAAGATAAAAGCGGCACATAAGCATTTCACTTAGTTACTGATAAAGTAGTGAAAAATTTCCCTGGGAGAGCAGATTTGGAAGATGAGACTTCACTACATAAAATAAATGAAAGGTTAGAAGAGGCACACAAAAGTTGGAGGGAGGTGTTTTAGACATCCTTTAACTTTTCTCTCAATATCCTCTGAATAACTTGGAAGGAACAGAGCTTTACACAAATGCTTATAGTACTCTTAGATAATGTCTATTTCTTAGAAAGGATGTGCTATAAAAGCAATTGAAAGTGAAAGGCATTTTATCTTCTTAAACTGTTGCCCTTAGTGATTTAGCTAATTCTTGTCAATAATTTTTGTGGGTCTGCTTATTAAAAATAAGATCTGTACTGATCAGAGGATTCAACAAAAGTAGTTCTGCTCTGAGAATACCTAACATGCTGCAGTACAGAAAAGGTGGCTTCTGGAATCTGATTTCTTTTAATTACCTATAATGGGTGAAGAAAAAGACACTCTAGACACAGTGAATGCTTTCTTTACATGATGACACCTGCCAGTGCGTACTGGTGAGCTGCTGGGGGCTGGCTCCTGCATGAAGCCTGCTCTCAGAACACACTGGAAGGGTAAAGGTCTCTAGTGGGGCTGCTTGCACACGTGCACACACACACCATTTTGTCCTGGACAGTGTGGACAGCTCTATCGGATCCAGGTCCCAGGCTCCTCAGTCACTCTTCACACTTTCGCATCTGGCCTTGGTGTTGTACCCTGGAGAGAACACAATAGACTACAGCCTGTGAAACTGTAAGCCAAAATAATCCTTTCTTTCTTTTAAGTTGCTTTTCCTCAGTGCTTTTCACAGTGATGAAAAACTAACACAGTGAAGTATCTGATGTAATCAAATTAATGGAAAAAGTGAAATGATGATGGTTCCCAGGCCCTGGAGGAAGTAGAAATGAAGAATTATTTAACGGATATAGAATTTGTTTTTCAGGATAAAAAAAATCCTGGACATTTGTTGTACAACAATGTGGATACACTAAAACTGCTGAACTGTTCACTTGATGGAAATATAAATGAATACAACTGTTATACAAATCAGTTTAGAGATTTCTCAAAAAACGAAAGCTAGAAATTCCATCTGGTCCAGCTATTCTCCTTCTAGGTATCTTCCTGAAAGTATTAAAAATATCACATTACAATGATATATCCATACCTATGTTTATAGCTACATAACTCATAATAGCTTGGAAGCAGCCTATATGTCCATCAACAGATGAACAGATAAAGAAAATGTGGTATTTACTTAACACAGAATTATTATCCTCTAATCAAGATAAACTTGAGTCATTTATAGGAAAGTGATTGCACTTTAAGACCATAATGTTAAGTGAAATAATTCAGATACATGGTCTTTTTTATTTTAAAAAGCAAAACAGAAAAAGGATAGATATAATACAGAATTTTTTCAAAAAGTAAGAAGTCAACACTAGTTAATATATTACATATTATTGTCTTAGAAGTAGTTGTTCAGGTTACAAGATCTAGGCATTAAAAAAATGATTAAACAATCAAAAAATGACAGCACAAACTGTTCTTTTTGATAAACTAACAGAGATTAGTAGTAAGTTATCTATCTTGCATACAAATACATACGTACAGTTATATGTGTATACCTGCACATATACCAGCACAGTCTTAACTATTTCATGATTTCTTTGATACAGGAAACTCATTATAAAGAAGAACATTAAAGAAAGATAATAGGAAACAGAGTTTTCTCAGATGGGAAGGGAATCAAGAGATAGAGGGAGGGGAAGGTAGCGAGGGAAAGAGTGAAAGAAGGAATTAAGATGTGTTGTATACATGTACCAGTGCCACACAAGGAATGCAAATAGTATGCACCACAGGCATGTACTGCTAAAGAAGGTTACAGGGGCGAATTTATCTCCATATTTTTACTGCAATTAAGAATGAGGGAGCTCCGCACACCACGCTGCGTGGAGGCGCGGCCCCAGTGCCCAGACATCATGATCCTCGGCTGTCTCCTCTGGGGCAGGCTCCACCCAGCTTCGGGCTGCAGCACTCAAGTTCACGCCGCGTGGGTGCGTGAGCACGCGCCCTTCCGCGGCTGACCCGTGACCCGCTGCCCCGGGACAGCGCCGAGGTGCAGCTGGGCGAGGACGAGCCCAGTGGCGGGGGCCCCTGCGAAAGGGAGGAGGGCGAGGGCAGCGTGTGCCCAAGGGCGGCGTGTGCCCAGTGGTGGACGACCGCGCTGTGTACAACTGCTCGCCAACTGGCTTCCGCGGGGAGGACCGTTGCCAAGATGTGGCTTTACAATGTCAACCAGGAAATCTACATTCTGAGAAGCAAGATGGAAGCAAACAGGAGAAAAGTCTGTGACTATGAATGGGCTCCAGAGGTCTCATGTGGAGCAGTGGGCAAGCCAGGAAGAGAACAAGTCAGTATCTCCAGAGATCCAACCATGCTGGAACCTGGGGCGCTGTACAAGAAAGCAGTAAGTCCTCCCTCCTGGTAAGCAGTGGCGGGAAGGAGTAGCAGGCCCAGGACAGCTGAAGCTGACAGCAGCTAAGGCACATAAAGCAACTAAATGCTTGTATTGCTGGGTTGATTATGCTGACCTGAGGCCAGAGGTCTGAACAGCTCTTGGGAGGATGACTGTATGCAATATAGCAAATACGGGGGATTTCAATCTATCTTGTCCTTGAAGGCCAATTTTTTTTTTACTGTTTTGCTTTGTTCTGATTAATTGTCTTGCTCTATGCAATATTATGTTTTGATAGGTTTTATAATGTTCTGTGTTTGGTTTGATTTTGCTATACATGATTGAATGCACAACTATTGTGAAGATAACAAGATATACTATGGTACCTATTACTATTATTCCAGTACCCTGCCCTGAAATTCTGTACCAATTTCACTGCATTGTTTTGACTGGATTTGTTTTGTCTTGTTTTGGTGTATTTTACTACCTTCAAAAGAAAAAAAGAAAAAAGGTCTCATCTGTTCAAAAGTAAGGCTTTTGGAAGATGACTGGGGATACTCCTGTTGAAGGTGATATCAGAAGTTGGGGCCTGGCTAAAAGAGATGAATGTGTGACCTGTGAGGTGTATCTCCATCTCCCTCCTGGCTGCCTGGGTCCTCTCACTTCTCTCTGCTTTGTGACTTTGTTTTTCTTTCTCTCTTGTTTTTTTTTTTTTTTTGAGATTTTCAACAATTTGAAGCTATTCATAGGTAAATCTGCAGAATGGTCAAAGAGTGAAGTCTCTAGAGGACACCTCTTCAGTGATCACCAAACTTACTGATTTTTAGTGAGATACTTGTGCCTCATGAAGTCGTAAACTCACAGTGCACAGAAGAAAAGGAGGAGACACAAAGCCTGGGGCTTTTTGGGTAGGCCTCCATCACTTCTGTAGCTGCCCTGCAATCGGATGCCACCAATGCAAACTGAAATTCTTGGATGTCCCTCAGGACAACTAGAGACAGAGGTGTTCTGGGAAGCTCCAAGGAAATATTCAAGAAGCACAGTGTATATATGGGGGTGTCTATGTATGTGAAAAGGAGGAAGAGAATCCACCGATGCTTTAACCTGAATGCTGTCTTTCATGGGCGAGGTAAGGTAGCCCTCAGGAAAGTTGTATATAGAGAATTCAGACTCGCTGTCAGCATATTAACAGGCTCCAACCTTCTCACAGCTCTCCTCAGCGTCCACGTACCCTTTCCTGTCTTTGTGCCCTGTCTCTTATCCATTCTCTTTCTAAATATGTTTTCCATTTTTATTTCCTCTCCACTACCCTCCACTCCAACTATAACATTAATACTAACAAAGTTTGATCTTTCTTTCTTTTGTTACCTCTTTTTCTCTCATCTTCTTTTTTCTAATCCACTACCTTCTGTTTCCTCTTTCTCTTTCCCTTATTCTACACATTTTAGCATACCTGACAGTAGTAATATATCACAGTTTTCTGATCACTGATAGTGAAATTGTTAAAACAAGTTTTAATATATATAATTGATATAAGGTTGACCCAGTAGATGGTGATACAACTGGAAAGAGTTTTCTATTTGCAACAGAGTAGCCAGCACTGAACTTATTATGCTGACTATATCCAAGAGAAATGTAGATACCAAGACACAAAAAAGCTAAAATCACATCATTAGGAAACAGAAGCTAAAGATCTTTCCATACTAACAACAAAGCCTTTCCACTCTAATTGAGCTTCAAATTGAGTTCAATTTCCATTCTAATTGAGCTTTCTGTTATATACAGAAAACAAAGCAAGAAGATGCCTCCAAAAATTCTTAACTTTCTAAAAGCCAACCTATGGGTACTGATAGAGAAAAAGTAAAACAACAAATGATCGAAATACATGAAGAGGTGAAAGAAGAAACAAGAAAAGTAGGTAGACTAGTAAATGTTCAGTCATTTCCAAGATAATGTAACCCAAAAGATAAAGGACCTAATGGATAAAATGATCTTTGAGCTTAAAGAAGCTTCAACAAGAAGGTGAATGAATCAAAATGACACAACACTAAATAATCATTTTAGTAAAGATTTAGAAATTGTGAAAACATGCAAACAGAAATCCAGGATAAAGAAAGATTCTATTAAAAATATGAGCAGTAGAGTGGATGAAAAAGATGTAGTATTTTTATACAATGGAATATTACTCAGCTAGAAAAAGGATGATCTTGAGGCCTTCATAGGCAAATGGAGACAACTTGAGTCTATCCTCATTATTGAGATAAATAAGAATCATATTTATATATATCACACTGTGCTTCTGGTGTAAAAAGTAATAAGAAATGTATGAGTAACAAGAACCAAAGTGTGTAATTGCTATTGTAAAAAAGAGAGGAAAAGAAAATATTCTAAAGGATATAACTGTATGTATGTTTAAGTGTGTAGGATTGGTAACCGTATTACTAAGTTTTTGTTAGATAGGTGAACAGAACTGTTTTCAGTCTCACTGTTTGAATGTCCATTTTTGTGTGCTTTACTTTTGTAACTTGAACAACTATTTCTAAGCAGATAATATGCAATTATCAACTAGTGATTTCTTACTGTTTGTTTTTTGAAATTATATGTTATTTCTACCCTCTTTCTGTTTTTTTTCCTTTAAATAAAATTTAAAAAAATAAAAAATATGAGCAGTAGAAAAGAATGAGGGAGGAAAATCCAAGATAGCTAACTGAGTGGTAGCATGATAGAGAGCCTCTCTGAAAAGAAAACAACTCAGATGCTAGAATCTAGCAACATGGAAAAAGCCAGACAAAAGGAGAGGAATTCTCATGACCCAGGAAGAAACTGAGGAAAAAGAAAAAAGAAAGAAGAAGCATAGATGGAGAGCTGGAGCTGGCCAAGCTCTGGTCGCTGTACAGGGCAGGTTTTAGAGTCAGGCAACTCATGATGGAGCTGACATCACAGCCCTGCCGAGCGCGGAGGTTGGTGAGCTTGAGACCCTTGGCTGGAGGAGGTGCTGCGGCAGGGAGTGGAAATGGGGAGTCGAGTTGCACAAACTTTGGTGAGTGATGGGAACTGGATCCTCTAGAGTGGGAGGACCAGCTAGATGACATTTTGGAGTTGGGCAGGGACGGCTTGAATTAAAACCCAAGGTGGCGTTGGTTGAAGGCACCTGGTCCAAAGCAGATTGGTGGGATCTGCTTGGGCTGGGCCAGGCCCCTGGTTGTAACCCAATAGCTGGGGACAAGGCTGTCCTGAGCCAGTGGCATCCCCAGGGAACACACAAATGTGCTGAGGCATCCACTGGCTGACTGACATAGAGGGAGGTGCCGGCTCACAGTGTGCACCTCGCAGATCAGCAGCAGACTGTGGGGGCAGCACTTCCCCGGCCAGTGTGCTACAGAAAAACTGTGGGCAGGGCGAGGGGCCCAGAGACCTCCACCACCCACCCGTCTGAAGGGGCCGGAAACATGACAAGACAGAGAAACAGCAAAAGGCCTCCAACCGCTGAACCAGGGAAAGTGAGTCCAGTAGAGGTAAATGCAGAGGAGGTTGAGGGCAGCAAACATGTAATATCAGACACAGCCTCACCGGAAATAAATACTTCTGTGACCTCATCGATGAATTTAAATCTGAAATTCTAACTCAGGTGAAGCAAGATATAAGAAGATTAATAAAAGAAATCTTGGCTAATCCTCAAGTAGACACAAATGAAAGAATGCAGGAACCCAGAGAAAGGACAGAAGCCTTTGATGAAGAATATAAACAGAGCCTGGGATGTGGCTCAGCGATGTGGTGCCTGCCTGGCAAGCCTGAGGCCTGAGTTCGGTTCCCAGTACCAAAAAAGAAAATAGTTAAAAAAAAAAAGACCAAAAAAAAAAAAAAAAAAAAAAAAAAAAAAAAAAAAAAAAAAAAAAAAAAAAAAAAAAAAAAAAAAAAAAAAAAAAAAAAAAAAAAAAAAAAAAAAAAAAAAAAAAAAAAAAAAAAAAAAAAAAAAAAAAAAAAAAAAAAAGAAGAAGAAGAAGAATATAAACAAAATCTAGAATACATGAAACAGATCCAAAGAGAATATCAGGAAATTGAAAGCTGGCAAAACTTCTTAATAGAAACTAAAGACAAACTTTCAAAACTTGAAGATAGATTTGAAATGTATGACCATGAAAGGAAGGATCTCTTAAAAATAACAAGGAGCCAGGAAGCAACGATACAAAGGCTAGAAGATGAAAAGAGGATTTATAACCTAAGAATAAAAAATGTGAATGAAGATGCAGTGACAAATACAAATGAAATAAAAAGTCTATTCACAGAAATAATTAAGGAAAACTTCCCAAACATAGGTAATGGAAGTGAAGTTCAGATAAATGAGGCATATAGAACTCCAGCCAGCTACAACCAAAACAGATCTACACCTAGATATATAATAATTAGGATCCATCACAAGAACAGAATATTAAAAGCAGTCAGAGAAAAGAAACAGATTACCTATAAAGGAAAACTCATCAAAATCACACTGGACTTCTAGATGCAAACCATCAAATCAAGAAGAGCTTGGAGTAAAATATTCCAAGCCCTGAAAGATAATAACCTCCAACCCAAATTGATGTATCCTGCAAAACTGTCTCTCAAAATTAATGGAGAGACAAGATATTTCCATGACAAAGAGGAACTGGGGGAGTTTGTGACCACCAATCCAACCCTGCAAAGAATATTGAAGGACATTCTAGAGAGAGAGAGAAGAAAACCACTAGGATTCCAGGAACAATGGCAGAAAGGCATCAATGAAAGGGGCAGACAGTGGAATGAAGGAGAAAAGTAAACAAACAACAATGACAGAAAAATAGCATAAGACAGAGAAGATTGGTTATACCGCTGTCTTATCTTGACTGATTTTATTTGAATCTGGTATGCTTGAGAGTATCAAATCTGAGAGTAGAGGCAACTACTCTGAAGATGACAAGATTCAATAGGATACTCATTCTGGTTTAATTATTAACTGCCTTTGAAATCCTATAATGTCTCCAATGTTTAGCTTTTATTAATAGTGTAATGCAATGCTAAGTTTATACTATGCCTGACGATATAGACAATTTTATTGAAAATAACAAGAGACATCATAGTAACTACTGTTGATCACCTAGTATTGTGGTTTTATATGTCCTTTTCATTTCATGTTTCTCCAGGAATTTGTATTGTTGACTTGTTTTGATTTGTTTCTCCTTCTAATACAGAAAGGCTAGATATACATGTAGAGACTTACACATGTGTAGAATTTCTAAGTAGTTTACGAGAATGGATTATAGTTATTGTAAAGAAAAAAAGAGAGGAAAAGAAAGTATTCTAAAGGATATAACTGCATGTATGGTTAAGTGTGTAGGATTCATAACCATATTACTAAGCTTTTGTTGGATAGATGAACAGAACTGGTTGCAATCTCACTGTTTAAATGTCCACTTTGTAGGCTTTACTTTTGTAACTTGAACAACTACTTCTAAGAGGAAAATATATAATTATCAACTAGTGATTTCTTACTGGTTACTATTTTGTTTGTTTTTGTTTTGTTTTGTTTTTGAAATTTTGTATTATTTCTACCCTCTTTCTGTTTCAATTTTTTTTATCTTTAAATAGAAAAAAAGAATGAGGGCAATGGGTACAGCTCAGTGGCACAGAACTTGCCTGGCATGAGGTCCTGAGTTTGATTCTTGGTACCCCCCCCAAAAAAGACCAACAAGACATACATCTTCTTTCCTCAATAAATTAAAAACATCCCATCCCTCCAAAAAAAGCTTTGACTTTTATTACCTTCTCTCACTCATGACAAATCCTGTGCAAATCCTGTGACCATTATAAAAAAATTTCAAAAATACAAACGAGTTAAAAGAAAAAAATTGCAAAGATGTTTTACTTATTGACTTAGTCAAAGAAACGCTGTATGGAAGTGTTGGGAAAAATGATTTTAAAAGTCAGGCATGGTAGCACACACCTGTAATCTTAGCACTTCAGGAAGTTGAGGCAGGAGGATTTTAACTCTAGCCCAGCTTGAGCAACTTCACAATTTAGTGAGATCCTGTTTCCAAAGAAAACGTAAAGGAGTTGTTAATGTAGCTCTGTGCAAAGGCAATAGTTTCAACCCACAGTACTGAAAAAAAAAGTGACTTAAAAAGGAAAATAATAATTCTGTACAGCAATCAGGCCAGGAAGGAACAGCTTGCCCACACCACCTTTGATGTGGTGGGATATGAAAAGCACTTCACTTCTGTGATCCTCTCCTCCTCTTCCATTTCCACAGTCTCCATATACCATGACAAAAACACCAGACAAGCGTACACTACATGACCCTCATTGCTGGGGCAAAATATGTGGCACACATACAATTGAAAGGACCAGAGGTTTATCTTTGCTCATGGTTTGAGTCCACCATTGACCAGCTCCAAGGTAGGGAAGCAGGGTAGAGGACATGGAGAAGAGGAAGCAGGGAGAAATGGAGTAGCTGGGGAAGGAGACCCACCTTTCCACACCACACTCCCAGCAGCCCATCTGTAACCAGGCCCTGTCTCCTACCAGGAGCTCAGCTGCAGCACCCCTATGATTTGGTCACCTGCCTAAAACCCCACTTCTGAAAGCGTGAGGGACATTCTTGAGCTCAACTTTAACAAGGATGTTCTACAAAGCTCTGGTTCCATATTCTTCAAATTTATGAACATCATAAGCTGCAGAGATATTCTGAGACACTATCACAGAAGGAATAAAATAGCATGATGAAAGAGGGAAAAAAAGGGACAAGTAAAACTCTAATTAGAGAATAGAAAAGTAAATCAAATTCGAAAAAAGTAACAGGAAAACAACAAACAAGGAGAAAATATAAAGAATAAAAACAAGAAAAAGAAGAAAGAAGCAAAAATAAACAATTAGTAAAAAATTTCTCTATGTCAATGTATTTGGATGGGTAAATTTCTTCCCAGAATCTGTAGTATTGGAATCTACCAGTATGGCGGAGGGACAGTGAGTTACAATGGTGACTGTTGTGTTTCTCCTCCATGCACTTAACAGGCTGTTACTGTGTGATTGCCAAGCCCTGGTCCCGTTTTTAGCCCCCAGGAGAGGCCAATCCATGGTGTGATGCCTGCCCTAAGGCTGAGTCCACACCAGAGGCTTTTATTTTGCTTAGTGAGTTCTGTGCTTCCAGAGTCTCTGCAATCGCCAAATAGGCCAGAGGCTCCCACCCATGCACCCGGGCACATGGCAAAAGTCCAAGCAGAGGCACATCCCTGAACATTCTGAAGGGTGGGTGTGATGGACTGATAACTGGTGGTCAGCTTGTAACACCACCTGAACTGAGTCAGCGTGGTGCTGAGTGTGGATGGCCCACCAGAGGATTGTTGCCAAGCGAGGCTGCGCACTTATTTCCCCTGAACTCAGGTTGGCTTCTGGCTGTGAGGCTGGGACCAGACCAGACCCATTGAGCGTGTAACAGTCAGTGCACATTCTGTGGGTTTGAACTCCGCAGGGAGCTGCTAGATGGAGTCAGCAGATGTTTTTGAGTTTGGAGCTCCGTTGTCCCTCTCCAAGATGGCTTCCGGTCAAATGCCCTTTCCCACAGGATATCTGGTTCCACAGAACTCTCCCTCAGCCAGTGAGTTCTCAGCATCTACTGCTGCATTGCACTGCGGCATCTCTCCACGGAGACCCGTGGGGTTGTCAGCAGTCACTGTGTGACTACAAGCTTGAACATTTCCCACCATGCAGTGAGTCCTGACTCAAGGAGAAGGCTCCACTGGCTACCTCCTTCTTCACCACTGTAGTTTCTCTCTCTGCTCTCCCCATACGGTTTAGTTCTTACTTCAGATCCTTCCGGGGTCCAGGAGATCACTTCACTCCTTCTCTTTCTTGCATTGCTATATTCCAGTGTCTGGACAGCAAATCTCAGAGAGGCTTTTTCTCTGCTGCTTACCACTCTGTCACTTGCCCAGAAGTCCCCAGTGGATGAATTCTTAAGAGGGAAACAGACAAAACTATTTGTGTGATTCTACAGTAAAAAGTCAATGGATCAATATCCATGTATTTGTATAGTTTCTGTAGTTTGCCTTTGGGTTGATTTCTAAGATTATCTGATAAGATATAAGAAATTATTTGCCATTTTTACATTTACTTTGTAAATATATAGTGCTACATGTATATTATAGAAAACATGCAATTATAGAGAAAGAAAAATATATCCAAATTCTACAGCCCAGTGATAACACTGTTAACATTGTGATTTTTTTCTTCTAGAAGTTTTTCCTTTAAATTATATTTCCAATATAGGATACATCAAAATAACACAATATGACATGCATGAATTTCTAAATCATAAGAAATAAACAAATTTACATATTTACATGTTTGGTCAAATTTACATATTTATCCTTAACCTCTAAGGCAAACAACATAGCAAGTTTTGTGTTTTTCATGTCTTTGTTTTTGAGAACAAATTGTTTTATTAATTTTTCTACATAATATATTGTTTGTAAGTGCTTTATTTATTTAGAGGGTTTTTGTTTTTTTTTTAAAGACAGGGTCTTGCTTCAGGTTACAGGTGTGTGATACCACGCCCAGTTTGCAAGTGCTTTAAAAGGCAGCATTTTCTGTAGTATTCCTGGAAGAGCTTTATAAAAATATCAATGTGTAATCATTATATACATGTTCTAATAAATAAATTTAAAAATTTTTTTTGTATTTGTTATGGCTTGCTTTGTGGACTAAAATATTGGAGACTACTTTGGAGATCTACTTTGGGAGACCACTGAGAGGAATGTTTATTTTGTAGTTTATTGAATGTAGTGTTCTGCTACTTCCACTTGCTGCATGCTGTGATTGAACTCTGACGTTTCTTTTTTGATTTGTGTCTGGGTGACCTACCTGTTGGTGAGACTGGAATGTTGAAATCATCCCATTTCCTTTTGTGGGGACCTATCTGTCTCTTTACGTTAAATACTGCTTGTTGTATGAAACTAGGTGCACTGATGTTTTGTGCAGATACAATTGGGCTTTTTTATTTATTTAAAAAGAGGAGGAAAAAAGCAAAACAGAAAAAAGGGTAGAAACTACAGAATTTCAAAAAAATAAACAGTAAGAAATCACTACTTGATACATTACATATTGTCTTCTTGGAGATAGTTGCTCAAGTTACAAAATTAAAGCACACAAAGTGGACATTCAAACAGTGAGGCTGCAAACAGTTCTGTTCACCAGTCCAACAACAACTTAGTAACATGGTGATCAATCCTACACACTTAAACATACATGCAGTTATATCCTTTAGAGCACTTTCTTTTCCTCCTTTTGCTTTTTAAGTCCATTATCTGTTTAGTTATATCATGTTTCAGGTTGCTCAGTACCTTACTGATTTGTTGTTGTTATTTTTTTAAATGTTTTTATTTTATTATTATTTTTTATTTAATTAATTAATTAATTTTATTTTTAAGATAGTAAAATACAGCAGAACAAGACAGGACAAAGCCAACTGAGGCAGTGCAGTGAAATTGGTACAGAATCTCACAGCAGGTTACCAGGATAACAGCAATAGGCACAATAGTACATCTAGTTTTCTTCACAATAGTTGTTCCTTCAATCAGGCAGAGCAATATCAAAGGAAATACTGAAATTATAAAAACCAGAATATTCACTAGAGCAATACTATTGATCAGAACAGAGCAAAACAGAGATAAAAATATTTGCCTTCAAAGAGATGGCAGAGGAAAGTCCCCCTTATTTGCTATATTGCTTATAGTCAAACATGCAAGAGATGCTCAGACCTCTGGCTTTCACTTGCTAGTGAGGGGATGAGATGGATGTTTGATTTTTAGCCTGCTCCACTAGGCTCACAGCCCCCTGCCAGAGCGGTGAGCTGGCTGCCAGTTTTCCCAGCACCCCAAGTTCCAACATGCCGCAGATCTCAGGAAACACTGATATGGTTCTTGTCCTGGGGTGGCCGCAGCTGGAGAGGCCACAGCCACTTACCAGAGCATCATGCTGGGTGCCGCAGATACAATTGTTATCTCTTCTTGTGGATTATTTCTCCTATCAATATGTGGCAGCATTCTTTGTTCCACCTGCCTGACTTTGTCTTGCAGTCTGCTTTGTCAGTTGTGAGTACAGCCACTCCTGCTTGATTGCAGGTTCCATTTGCGTGGAATACCGTTTCTTTCCCATCACTTCCAGTCTGTGCATGTTTTTTCTAATGTTCTGTATTTTTTGCAAATAGCAGAGTTGGATCTTTTTTTAAATACAGTCTGGGATCATAGATAATTTTGATATTATGTCTCTAGCTTGTTTCTAAAAAGTGGCTTGCCAACTGAAATCTCCTGGGTTCTGATTCGCTTGCTTCTCCTTCTGGAGTTGGATTTCAGGTTCTTATGGCCTTGAACAAAAAATTGAATGCAATGAGCAAAAAACAGTGTCAGTGTTTATTCAACAAAGCAAAAATTTACTTTGAAACCATCAACCTTTGACCTAACTCTCAGTATACATGACATACAGCAGGTTGCAGAGTGACGGGTGGAAAAAGAACTGTATACAGGCCACACACACACACACACACACACACACACGCTTTTCAGCCTTAAAAAATAATTTCCTGGCATTTTCAACTACACGAATGAATTAGGAGAATATCAATCTAAGTGACATTCCAGACACAGAAAGAAAAACATTATAATACTGAAAAACATAGATAATTATTTCAAAAAAATGTAAAGAAAATCAAAGACAAATATGGAGAGATACAGAATAAATTGGTGGATGCCAGGGTATGACAGGGATTCAGAGCAGACCCTGCAATGGAGTGATTTCAATCAAAAGATATAAAGTCACAGCTATGCAAGTGGTCAGTTCCAAACACTCAACATACAATATATGGAATGTAATTAATAATATTGTACTCAGAAGTTTTGTTGAAAAATTGTACTTTAGGTGCTCTTGCCAGAAGAAAAGGACAAATATGAGCTGTTAGATATGTTAGCTTGCTTAACTGTAATAATTATTTCTTGTAAATATGAAAACATAGCATACAATTTCATTATATAAAATAACAAGAA
The DNA here is from genome assembly GCA_004027455.1 of Hydrochoerus hydrochaeris. NCBI lineage: Eukaryota > Metazoa > Chordata > Mammalia > Rodentia > Hydrochaeridae > Hydrochoerus > Hydrochoerus hydrochaeris. The sequence continues at coordinate 28,609 of PVLA01007908.1, read as the reverse complement.
ACAAAGAAAAATCAAGAAGTACAAGTAGCTCGGAGGAACAGTACAGGGCATAGAACACCCTGCTGTATCATCTATGGCAGTGATGCTGAATCTATAGCATGCATACTGCAGTCAGTGCACAGAGCTCTCTGTCAACATGTGAGCCAAGTCCTCCCCTCAGATGAGCTTTGGATATTCTAGTTTATTGCATCATTGGCATTTTGTGCTAAGTAAATGGGTTTGGACTGCAGTTTGGGCACTAAGTCTCTGTTCTATACTTTTCTGGAAGGCATTTGTTTTGTTTTGTTTTGTTTTGTTTTGTTTTGTTTTTTGGTACCAGGGATCAAACTCAGGACCTTGCACCTGTCAGGCAAGCACTTATGCTGCTGAGCTAAATCCTCAGCCCCTGGAAGGCGGTTTTAATATAGGGGAAAAAGTGTAATTCCCAACCTGCTAGATATCAGATACACTGAATTCGTGTTCCCTGAAATTGAGGAATGAATTCTAAGGAACAATGGAGGTTAAGAGTGCAAAAATTTATTGGGGAATAAGGATAGTTTCTGACAGACAAGAGAGGTCCAAAATGAATTGCCCATGAGTCCATTTCTCTGAGAATGCTTTTTAAAAAAAGAAAACAAAAAACAAAGCAATGGTAAAAAATTTCAAAATAAGATAGTAGAAGAGTAACAATGATTAGTACAGTGTGTGTTGTTATTTTCAAAGTAGCTGCTCCTATTACAAGCTATAGGTATGAAAAATTGATCAAACAATATGGGCACACACCTTTCTTTTCAATGAACGAACATCAATTAGTACTGTAACTATCTTAGTCGTTTTTAGTGTGTGTATTTATTTATTTATTTTTCCTTTAAGAGAATGTTTTTATAGAGCAAAATCACAAGGTGAGTACAACATGTGTCAAAATTATAATAAACCAGTGGGCTAATATTGATCCAATAATGTCAAAAGCATATCATTTTAACCTTGGTCCTTGCCTCTGTAAACTTGTTTTCATCATCTCTGTTTATCTCCTAGATGTTGAGAGTATGAAAATAGCTAACAGTGGCTGGGAGGAGCAGAAGATGGAAGAGCTGCTGAAAGGTTGGTCACGGATACTGAACTACAGTTACACAGGAGTAAGAAGTTCTGCTGTGTCACTGCACGGTAGGTGACTGTAGACAGTGACAGTGTGTTGTATAGTTCAAGACTGCCAGAAATGCCAGGAATGGTGGTGGACTCCTGTAATCTCAGTACTTGGAAGGCCAGCCTGGGCTGCCTAGCCAGATCCTGTCTCAGAAAACAAAAACAAAAACAAACAGATAAACAAAACAGCCAGAAAATAGACTGTGAATGTTTCCACCACCAAGAAATGATAAATGTTTGAAGGGACAGACATGCTTCCTCTGAACTGAAAATTACAAAATGTATACCTGCAACAAAATATAACATGATACCCATAATGATTTTCATATGTCATTGAGAAAATATTCAAAATAAATGAACCAAAGCCACAAAGAATGAAATTCTGTCATTTACATCAAAATAGATAGAATAGGAGGACACTACATTAAGTGAAATAAACCAGCCACAAAACAATAAGTATTACATGTTTTCTCTCAGAGATGGAATCTTAAAAAAGAATATTTGACCGGGATGTAGTACAATAATTATTTCAAGGGGCTAGGAAGGGTAGTGGTTAAAGTGAAGCCAGATTCACTAGGGCAGTGTGTATGCATGTGTTGAAATACCACACGGAACACCAGTAATATGTTCAATCAACATCTATTAATCAGCCATAAATGCTCAATAATAAACCACAAATGAGCAATACAGATTAGGAAGCATTAGACAGTGACTAACTTCCCACCTTCAAAGACACATAGGCCGGCATAATGGCACATGCCTGTCATTCTCTTTTTTTTTTTTTAATCGGTACCGGGGATCGAACTCACGACCGCCTGCTTGCAAGGCAGGTGCTTATGCTGCTGAGCTAAATTCCCAGCCCTGCCTGTAATTCTAGTGCTCGTGAGAATGAAGCAGGAATATTGCTGAAAGTTCAAGGCCAGCATGGGCTACATAGTGAGTTCATCAGGGGCTTCATAGTGAGCTTGAGGTATGTGTAGCACTTTATCACAAACAGACAAATGGACATAAAAACAATTTTCATCAAGATGAATGTAATTATTATGTACACAGGCATACTCATAAAAAATAAAAAAAGAAAAATTTCTATAGATGTGAATTTGTAGTCACGTTTCTGGACACATGTTACAATATACACATTTAAATTTTATTCTAGAAAGGAAAGGCAATATAATATGCATAAAAAAACTAACGAAAGTTATATTTACATTTTCATATACTTCATAATTATTTACATCTATGAAGGAAGAAGGAAATAATTAGTGTTTAATCATTTATGAAATACATTAAAATCTGGGTTTCTAATAATATTTTAAAATTATTTTTTAAGGCAGGCCTTTGCTATGTAAGTCAGGCTCGCATTTAACTCACTAAATAGCTGAGATTGGCTTTGAATTTGGGGTAGCAGGCTGCCTCAGCCTCCTGAATGCTCCGATTGTTGCTAAGCAATGCAAAATATAGACTTATCCAAAACATGAAAGAATGTGTATAGAACCATTCCCACACAAGGATCTAGACTACCACTTTTATAGTCCTGTGGTCCATCTTATTATCCCAAGAGTGGGGAACCCTCATGTTATGCTCCCCTAGTTACCTAATATAAAATGAATTTCACATCTGCAACCAATGCTGTTTGCTTGGAAGCCCACATGTCCTTAGACTTCCAGTTGAAAGGAGAGAGTGAGCATTTAGAAGAGTAAGGAAAAATACGATAAGAGACCTTAAGATGGCTCAAAGCTGCAGGGCTTTCTGCTGCAGGACAGTCAGGGATCAAAGAGGGCCTTGCTAGACTGCAGATGGAGAAAGGCTGCCACAGCTCTTTGCCACAAGGGACCACACTGGCTTGTGGTTTGCACACAGCTAGCTGTGTAGATGATTTGGGACAACTGGGGAAATGTGAATACTGAGTTAGAGGTTGGACTGATAAAAATATACTTACATGGAAAAATGGAAACATTTCACAGAAAAATGATCCTTTGTGACACAGCACACACATAGTATTCTTTTGTGAATTTTTGCTTATATTTTTATTTCTCCTATGCATTTATCTGATATGTATCTAGCCACAGTTCTTTTTTTAAAGCAATAATTTTTTAAAAACTATCTTAACTCTATCTACCTATCTATCTATCTCTCTACATATACATATATTGTTTCAGCTTCTCATACTAGTGAGACAGTATGATGTTTATACATGCAAGTCTGATTTATTTCACTTACCAGTATGGTCTCAAGTTGCATCCATTTACCTATAAAAGTTTCAAGTTTGTCCTTCTTTGTGACTGAGTAGTACTCTGTTGTATAAAAGTACCACATCTTTTTTGTCCATTCCTCAGTCGACGTGGCCACAGTACTTTCTGAGTGCCAGATTTTATGTATCTCTATTATTTCCCTTAGTGTTCTGCATTGTGAAAACGTACATATATCAATCCCTGCAATAAGGAGAAAAGCTCATTTTCCATTGTTACTACCTCAAAATAAAGAAGAGCCTTGGGTGAACAAACTGTTGATAAAAGAAAAATGAGGGAACCCAGCTTGATCCGACTCTGAGAATCACACCCTCTGTTCTCCATCATGCTTCATGGACAGTTGCGGTCCTCACGCAACTTTTCTCACTGCAGATTTTAGTGCTGATGCTGGTTCTGATCTCTTGCTGGTTGTGTAGGAAACCATAAGAAAAAGAAGGTTTATCTTGTTCTGTGATTATGAAAAGCAAGGGGGTCTTGTTGAATGGTACCGCTGAGTCGCAAGTTATTGGAGGGTCCTGCCCTTGGCCAGGGGCCATCAGCGTAGGTCATTTTCCTGCTTTGGGTTTGCCTCTCAGGACCCTGTTACTTACTGGCTTCATTCTGTCATGTACTTAGCCTAAATTGTCCTCCAAAAGTACACAGAGAACCTGGAATTGAGGTGAGCTTAGTCTTCTTCCAGGACTTTTCAAGATTGTAAAAGAATGTACTAAAGGCACCAAATTGAAATGCTCAGATGGTTCAAAACACCCTGACCCTCTCAGGTGGGTAATTAGTTCAGGTATCACACTGGTCTTGGAGTTGGGCAAAAAGTCTGCAGGGTTTGACTGAGTCAGGGAATATGATGTTCAACCAGTTCATGATGGAAACAGATGCCAGAAATTATCACAGACCAACTGGAGCAGCCACAATGGATACACTGACGTATCTGTAACACGACCCAAGATGACATTTACTCAAGAAGCTCTGTCTCTGTCTCTCTCTTCCATCTGTATCATCTCTATTTATGTCTCTATCCCTATCATCATCTCTACCTCTATCTGTATTATCTATATCAATCTATCTATCTGTTATTTAGCAGAGTAATAAAGGATCAGGATATGGATCGGCCTGCAGCCACACAGGGCATCTCAAGTGGCAGAGTGCAAAGAAATGAAAGTCCATTTCTGCATAGCCCAGTTAGAGAAGGAAGGTGGTCTGAAGTGGATGCCAAGGCTACCAGTACCAAAGGACAGCCAGTGGTCTGTTAAAGGAAACTGCTTCTATGGTCACTCAGGTTCATCTGGTTCTACATATGCGTTAACTTCTGCCCTTATCCACTGAAATCTGAGTCCCATTGAAGTGCTATTTTCCATTTCTCAAAAGTGACCATCTCCAAAGCCCATCTGATAAGTCCCTGCTGGCTCTGCCTGTGTTTACTCTGACCGACTTTCATGCTGTCTGAGGGTGGCTGTTTCAGGAATAACTGGAGAATGGGGGAATATTTCACATCACATGTTTTGCCTGCACTTGCCCCAGGCCAGGGAGGTAGGCGCTTAGTGTGCTGCTGAGAAACTCTGCTGATGATAAATGACATTTAGATCCCTGGTGGTTTGGGAAACCAATAGAAACAAACACGGGGGAGGAGACAGAGGAGAGAAATTGGCCAGGGAGGAGGAATCTCAGTATGGATGAAGAGGATTGGCTAACACAGTGACCTGCAGCTGTCTCTCCTGTCTCTACCGGCCAATATCCTGGCTGGGAGCAGTACTGAGGGCCTGCAGGTTGAACTGAGCAGTCTCTTCTCCACACGCATCAGCTGAAGTGCTGCCTGGTCTCTAACAGATCTTGTTGCAAGAATCAGCCCAGTCAGAATGGAAAAACTACTGAAGTTGAGTCTTTTTCTGCTCTGCATGGAAATTGGTAATTCTTTGGCAGCTGGAGTGAGAGTGTTTACCGCATCAATTATACTTACTTATGGGAAAGAGTTAAGTAGGGCCTGTCTTTTCTTCACTTCCTTGGTTTGCATGAGCTGTTGCTGATCTCTGAACAAAGATGTCCTATTCCACAAATTGCAGTTTGAGAGCTGACCAACTGACTGTTTCTACCCTTAGCCTTTGGCTCCTTCTTATTTCTTGACCAGAAAGAAGTTATAACCTCTCTGCTTTGTGTGTTTTTCAACTATGGTTAATTTGTGGGGTGAGGGTGCAGATCCCTTGGGAATCCAGGGATGGTCTGCTGTGATCTCAGCCTTGTGACATTGCCCAGCAGTCAGCACGTTACTCAATGAAGCATTGCTGAGGAGAAGCCACGGGAATGTGTGTTTCTCTGCAGGTGTGGTCTCCCACCAGCCAATTAGCTCTCTCTTTCTAATGTGCAGAAAATGAGACCATCTCGCTGATTCCTCCGGCTCGGTCTGAGGTTCTACACGTCCACACTTGCAATAAATCCCTGTTGTAAAAACTTTCCCTGCTTCCCAGGCAGTCTGAGTGATTTCTGCTCTCCTTGGCGTGTGGCGGCTTTTCCCCCTTCTACTTCTTTCCTCAACAGTATTTGCCCAGGCAGCCTTAGCGCTTCGCTGCAGAAAGTGCTCATCTTACTATAACGGAGAGTGTAACACAGAGGAGACAACATGTACTGCTGAAAATGGCCAAGACTGTGTCAGTTTCAGAATATCAGCAAACGAAGACTGTAAGTGCTCATGTGATGGGACCCTTTGGTGGAGGACTGGGGGTAACTTCTCTTCCCTTCAGAGATCAAAACATCTCCTAAGACATCTGGTGTAGGTGCATGGAAACTGGAGAATGAGATGTGATGTTTTCAGCCTTGAGGTTGAGTCATGATGACAGCAAACCCTAGGAGTGGAGGTGGATGAAGGAACCTGTATTCTTGCTTATAACTGATGTCCTTGCCTAATCTCCTAAGACACCCATCTGCGTCAGTATCCAAAGGCTCTTAGACATTAAGGTCTATAAATGCACTCCTTCTCCCTCTCCTTTCTGGTGTCCTCTGCTCTGTTTGTGTAATGCTGGTTGAACTTGCTATGTGCTTGGTCATTTCCCTTGGAATTCTTCCACCCTCACACTGTCCACATGTGTCTCCTCTTGCTCTGTTTTGATTGCCAGTCATTACTCCAATACTTGGTCCCTGACAACAGAGGCTCCCTGCTTCTCTTGTCTATGGCATGACTGATATCTGTTGAAAGCCCAGAAGCCAGCAGGTTCCCAGCAAGTGTTCGTGCCTGTCTGCCAGTGAGGGATGGATTGCTGAGTATTGTCTACCTCTTCCTGCACACTTCACCTTAAGTGTGTAATTCCCTTTGAGAATCTCAGAGAGATGTCATACCTATGCTGACTCACACGAGTGCATGGGCAGGTCTGAGTTTGGGGCTGTAGTTTAGTTGAAAATGTCTCATTTCTCTTAAAATATCCTTGATGTACCTTGCATCATATGCAAGCTTATTTGCTTTTGTCTCAAAGTGATCGCATTTTTCTTCTCTTCTCTTCCACAGGGACTTATCCAGAGCATGGACATAGTGATTGCACATATAACTGCATTTCTTATTATGAGGATAACTTCTATTTTAAGACGCTGCAGCAGTGCTGTGATTCCCATGATTTCTGCAATGACCTATCTGAGCCCCTTGGTGATTTCCTAGCATCAGTAAATAAAACATACACAAATGTTTGATCTTTTGTCTTCCCTCACATTTCCATTTTATTCTAGAAATGTGCCTCTACAATTTCCCTATTGGAGCTTGAGCTCCACTTCTTTCGTGTTGTTTCAGACTCAGTGGCCACAACACTGTGGCTCTTTTCTCCCCAGTAAACATGAACCTGGCTGACTCAATATTTTCATGACCCGGAAGCAAGGTGGGCATTAGAGATGCACACTAAAGTATGATAGACATTAAGGAGACTCAGGAACATTATATCCTGTTGAATGATTGGGTGATTTTCACAGTAAGTACATTGGCAGCATGTCAGCCTATGTATCACCAGTCCGTGGAAAAACAGAAGTTGTGTAAGAATGCAAATCAGATACAGATGGCAGAGGGCATCGAGAAGTTGAAGCTTCCCGGAAAGTTTCAGACCAAGTCCTGAGGAAGTTACTCTTACATTTCGTGTTCCTCCTAACAGTTTCTGTCCCCATCACATGGACAGGTCTGAGGCTGACAAATAGGCTCAATGAGACAACATGACCCACAGGAAGGCATTTCACTCCTGAACAGGTATGTGTCTCTGTGTCTGCTGTGTGCACATGTCTCCTTTCTAACAATGACCGTGTTTGCAGGACAGTTAATGTGCTTTTCACAGGACAGATGTCCGTTCAGGAATGGGGGCAGCCCAAGGCTGTGAACAGAATACAAGATCACCTGAAGTGTAAGACATTGATTTCACCAAGGCTCATCCTCACTGTCAGAATTCATGTTTCATTAATCCATTCCCTTTGATAATTGATTTTACAGAAGTGAGAGGGGAACTCTTCTGGAATTTTGTCCATTACTTCTAAAGCTTTCTCTTTCTATCTCCCATTTCCCCAAACTGTATGTGATTCCAAGAAGGCTGTTTCAGCCAGGTGTGGTGGTACACACAAGTAATCCCAGCACTTGGGAGACTGAGGCAGAAGGATCACTGCAAGTCTGAGGTAGCCTGAGCTATATAGTGAGTTCAAGGACAGCCTGAACTACACAGTGAGACTCTGTCTCAAAACAAAACAAAACAACAAAAATCTAACCAAGAAGGCAGTGTCAATCTCAGGCTGCAGGGCTGTGCAGAAAGCATGGGTGGGAAATATGAGTCAGCCAGGTTCATGCTGACTGGGGAGCACTGACATCTGCTTCCAAGGATTGTGCAGAGGTGTAGTGAACCCAGAGTGAATAGCAGGGACCGGAATTAGGAGAGATGTCTTGAACATATGCAGTGTGTCAGTGCTGGGCGATGCGGGTAGGGTGTTATATCCCGGCACTGCAGCAGCCCACACAGGCCAAGAACAGAAACATCATGGGTATGATCTCCCAAGAAAAAAACAGCCAAGGTTAATCCCAAAGGAACAGGGTCAGAGCTGTCCCTTTCACGCGACTGTGGAAGCCTCTATTCAGTCTAGACAGGGAGTTGTTAGACAATAAAGTCACTAAAAGCTACCCTGGGTTTGTAAAGTGTTCTCCTTAATGGGGAACTTTGAATCCCATTTCTTAGTCCAGTGAAACCAGAAGGTATTTGGGAAGATTATTTTTTTTCCTGTATCATACTGTGGTCCTTTGCACATCGACTAGGACAGTCTGTTTGAACACACTGGCTTCACACAGTGAGAGCTCCCTTTTCCTCTTTTTCATCCAGGACATACACAGAGATCACTAAGTCATTAACCATATGTATGTTTAGGATATTACCGGAGGAATAATTGTCTCTTAAAGATATGGAAAATATATTCTAAGACTCTTACATAAAAAGATTAAATGAATACAGAAAGCAAGGTCTTTTCAAATGGGAATTAACTTTGGTAAATATGAAATGGCTGGGGATAAAGCTCAGTGGCATAAGTGCCTGCCTGGCAAGCACAAGGTCCTGAGTTCAATTCCTAGTAGAAAAAAATATGAAACAGTTAACAAACTTATTATTTGAATTAAAAGCTTCATGTTTGTTGCTTCTTAGAAGAGGTCATGACAGTAAGATAGGTGAAGTAAGTCCTGGCATTCTGAAGCTAAGCAAGATGCATTTCGTTCACAAGAACGTATTGTACTGTTTCAGGAAAACCTGTTAGACAAGAACTTAACAGTTTCAAACACAAAGAAATAAACAGGGGAGAGAAATGCTATGTGCCTTGATTTAATTTGTGCATGCTGTATGGCTGTGTTGAAGCATCCCACTAGAGCCTGATAGTATTAACGTACGTTAATAAAAATAGATTAATAGATTAAAAATCAAAGATGGAAAACAATATTCCCTGCAGTAGAAATCCTGGAAAAAAGGAGTAACTTTCCTAATTTTAAAAAGTGTTCTCAAGCCCAGACTGAGCAAAAGAGACAAAGATCAAATATATGTTTGTGATAAGAAAACTTCAACAAGAAAAGATAACAATTGTCAACATATTGGCACCAAATGCTGGCAGCAAACTTCATAAAACAAGCACTAGTGGATATGGAAAATCAGACACCAACACAATTGTAACGGGGACCTCGATGCCCCACTGTCACAAGTAGATGCATCTAGATAATAAATTAATGAAAAAAAGTCAGAGTTGAAACTAAATCTTTGAACAAATGAACTAAATACACGATATGAACCTAGAAATCTATGGCAAAAGAGACCACAGAAACTATGCAAACATGTATAAATTAAACAATACCTTCTTGAATGATCAATGAGTCACAGAGGAAACTAAATAAATTAGACATATCCTACAAACTCTAACGCCAGTACAGCACACTAGAATCTATGGAACACATGAATGTAGTTCTAAGAGAGAAGTTTATAGCAGCAACTAGAGACCATACTCATAGGTCAAACAAACCATACTCACATATGTGAACATGGTATTATCTCCCTAATGTGAGAGGCTGAAAGAAATTATAATTATATTATACTGATTTCCATATTCTTTTGCTGTGCAAAAGCTTTTTAATAAGATGAGATCCCAGTTGTTGATTCTTTGTGATAACTCTTGCATGATCAAGGTTTTATTCATAAAGTCTTTGCCTATACCAAGGTCCTCAGGAGTTTTACCTATTCTATCTTCTAGCAGATTTAATGTTTCTGGTTTAATATTTAGATCTTTGATTCATTCTGAATTTAGTTTAGTGCATAGTGAAAGATACGGGTCCAGTTTTAATCTTTGGCATGCTCAGAGCCAGTTTTTCTAGCACCATTTTTAAAGAGGCTGTCTTTCCTTCAGTGAACATATTTGGCACCTTTGTCAAAGACAAGGTGGAGTTATTACTGCATCTTCTAATCTATTCAATTGATCTTTGAGATATTTTTCTGCCAGAACCATGCTGCTTTTTATCAAGTATTGAAGGTCTTTATCTCAATCTAGTAAAAATCATCTGTGACAAATTAATGGCCATCATCATCCTAAATGGTCAAAGATTGAGCACTTTTCCTATAAAATCAGAAATTAGATCAGGATGTCCACTGTCACCACTCCTGTTCAATATTGTTCTCTCAGCATTAGCCCACGGAATTAGAAAAGAGAAAGAAACATAAGGGACATGTATAGGAAAAGAAGCGAAAAGAATGGATAAAGGAAATGTGACGTCCATGCATTGTGCAGTACTGCACAGCCATAAGGAAGGATAAACTTGCATCTTATGTAGAAAAAAATGGATGCACCTTGAGAACATATATGGTGGATTGACAACTGGTGGTCAATGTGTAAGACCCAGCTGAACGCTGTATGGCCCACCTGAGGAAAAAGAAATAGCATAAAAAGAAAACTGCAGAGGAAGAGTGTGTACTGTTGATTTTCCTGAAGAAACTTGTGCAGGTTTTCCTGACATGAACTCGGCTGTCATCATTGGAGGAGTCAGGACCTCACTGTTGCTGAGGGTGGCCGTGATTCTTTTCAGGGAAGCCCTGACCCTTTCTGTGAGTGTCACTTCCTGGCTTCAGTGCAGATCCTGCAGCCTGCTAGCAATGATCTTTCATCCCACTGGTGCAGACTTTCTAGCTTTTACCATTACATTTGTACCTTCCCAACACAGATTCTTGATAGAGATTTGCATGAGACATTGTCATGGGCTCTAGGCCTCCAGTAGGACTCATGGCGTGGTGGTGGGGAGCATTGCCATGGGCTCTAGGTCTTCAGCTGGACTTGTGAAGGACATTACTGTGGGATCCAGGCCCTCAGCTGGATTCTTTGGGTCTTCAGTATGCAAACAGATCTCCCTCACTCTTTTGGGTGAATATCATAAAATAATCCTATAAATTATGCTCTGAATTAAACCCTTTCCCTTGCAAATCATGACTACAACACATGTTGAGTGAAATAATAAGATTCACAAGCTTAAATATCACATGGTTTCTCTTACATGAGAAACTCCATTATTGAAAGTCCTCTTGGATTCATTGTGGTCTGAAGAAATCCACATTTGTAATCCCAAGGAAGAGTTATTGGAATTCTAACAAGTAATCCCCATCTACCACTTCTAGTGTAATCCATAATGAGAATAAAGACATAGGGCATATCTGTAGTTGTGGGGAGCCAAGGAGGTTTCGAAGTCCAGCCAGGGTGATGGCTAACCAGAACGAAGGCCTTGACCCAGGGCTGAAACAAAGTTTCATTAATTTATGAAAAATGAAGGAGCTCGGGGATGAGTGACTGGGAGAAAGGTGGGAAGTTCGTGAGTCCTGCAATCTGGGTTAGGCAGGAGGCCTGAACTCACTTCTGCAATATAGGGAGAGGGAGAGAGAGAGAGAGAGAGAGAGAGAGAGAGAGAGAGAGAGAGACGCAGAAAGAGTAGTGTGTATATCCCAGGTTGGGGCAGTATCTTTGGGGTTGGTGTTCAGTTTTGATGCGTGATCTGTCATACCCTGAGATGTCATAGCCTCTTTTCTTGAGGCTCAGTCTCAGCTGACACTGCTCCATCTCTCAGCCTAGCTCAGGAGCTATAGGGAGGGCATCACCGACCTGCTGAATTGCTTTAAAGGCTACACGTCAGCACCTTGGCTAACCTATTTGCAGTGCTTAAAGCCAGTTGAGGAGATAAGGAAAGATCCTAGGCAGCTTTGTACACATCGGTACATGTGCCGGAGTCCAGCTGCGGCAGGGCTAGGGTTTCCCAAAGGTGGACAGGGAGTCGGCGAGTGAGAGACAGAAGACACTGCACACCAGTCTGTGAGTGAATCTGAATCCGCTTTATTTTTTAGAAGCTGGAATATATATTTGCTAACCTTGGCAGCAACCTCAGCCCCCAAGTAGGAAGCGCCCCAGGCCCAGGGCCAGGCAGAGACAATCCCAAGCAATAGGTATTAATTAACCTCAACCCCAAGCAGGGAGCACCCCAGGCTCAGGGCAATAGGTATCAATTAACATCTCAATCTTGTTACTTAGTTAGCTTGGGAAATGTAAGCCAATGCACTTGAATGCCCGCAGGAGGGAGAGATGTGTGAGGCTATTGTGCCGCTCCCTACATTGTTTCCCTTATCACTTATGGGAGTATGGCAGTCCCTGTGAGGACAGCGCCTGTCTTGGGTCAAGGACTCTTCATATGAACCCAACCAGGCCTTACCCGTCATGGGCCTGCAGGACAGCAATAGGTCCTGTGCCTGTCTTAGGTGGCCGGTGGTGTAACATATGTGTCCTAGTTGCCCGTCTTTGGCTGCCTGTCCAGTGTCTCAGGGCAGTTGTCTCACAGGAACCCCGCAAATCCTCCTCCA
>PVLA01007908.1:0-15785 GCA_004027455.1 Hydrochoerus hydrochaeris | reverse complement strand
ATGGAGTCTCCACCCTCGACTCCATATTGAGCATTACATAAAAACATACACATGTGAACTACACAAATTACAATTATCAGCACAAAACATTCCAAGATCCCCGCACCCAATTCCCACATGCGGTGTCTTTTTCCTGGAGAAGCGATTGTCACAAGGCGTGGATGGACTAGGACGCGGCATGGACAGAAAAGGGCGCCGCATACATGGGGGTAGGACCCAATGCTCTTCTTTTAAGGAGAGTCACTGGGTGGAACTCCACACTCCAAATATAAATAAAATGTAAAATAAAAGACAGACAATAGGAAAAAGAGACAAAAGCTTACTATAATCCAGCTTAAACAATGCATCTACAAGGCAGGTAGGAAGGAAAGGAGGAAAAATTGAAATACATTATATATGTATACCAATTCCCAACAGTTACTGTAATTATTACATACTGCAAACACATATTGACAAAAATTTTAAAGATAAATCACAAAATAAGTAGGTGACAGAATATCAATCTGTAATTATAACTCAAAGTGTTTTGTTATCTTTGTATTAGAGTAAAATACTTCTAATTCAATGAGAAAATGTTCAAATTAAATCTACTTCCTTTATTAAGAACTGTTGCAGCTGGGTGTGGTGCCACACACATGTAATCCCAGCACATGTCACTGTAGATACCTTCTCATGTATGATCCATGCTACCTGTCATTCAGGTGAACAAAGTTGACATGTCACATAGCTTTGTGTATGGGCATTAGGAAGGCCACAGAAAGTAAAATACTGGCCCTGCATATATTAGCGGGCATTTTCAGAGTTTTCTTGATAACTGGGATGTACAGCATGTTGCAGAGATCCCCTATAATTCCCAAGGTCAAGCAATAATTGAGAGCACTCATTTTAAATTAAAAAAATCATCTAGCTAAACAAAAGAAAGGGAAATACAAGCTCAGAACTCTCCTCAAATGTATTTAAAATTTGCTACATGTGTTCTAAACTCTCTGAATCCTGCTTCTGATTCTGATTTGCCACCAGCCATGTTACACTAGGGACAAGAATCTACCCACTTTCTGAGATCTTTACCCCTGTAGCTTGGCGGGACCTCCAAACAGGTGCCTGGAATGGTACAGTGTCAATCTAAAATCGGAGCACAGGACACGTTATTCTCACAGGAAATAGAGAAACGTGATGGATTCCGTCCCAATGCATGTACCCATGGACTGGCCAGCTCCACAGGGGATCATCAGCATCACTTCCAAGCACAGAAAGGCCCTAAACCACCTGTTCATGCCTTCTAGTGCCCAAGCACCAGGAATCCTCCTTTCCCCCGATAGAAGAGGACTCTCTACCACCCATTGGAACAACACCATGGCCAGAATTCAATTCTTACAATGGGTGTTCTCCTAACTGCTACAATGTTCACCCCTGTACATAGTAAGAGTTACCTTTAAAAGTCTCTCCCTTTAGTGGGAACACTATATATGGCTATGCAAACAACAGTTTTTGCCATCAGATATGACTATACTATAAATATGGCTATTAAAACAAAAGTGAGTAACCTGTATAGTGGAAATTCCAATTAGATAAACCATCAGCCTAGAGCCTGTCTTAACTGTCTTTGATTTCACATGTGAAAAGGTTTTATTTCTTCTGATTCTTATTACAAGAGATCTCAGTCAATTTGTCTACAAAAGTGTCCTGGCTAGTCTACTTATGCTTATAAATATGAAAACTGTAAGAGTCATTGTAATTCAAATTGGTACTCTGATTTTATAAACTTTGTATGTGTTTGTTTCATCTATCTATTCTGTAAACAACTGTTATATTTGAGTTCAAAAATTAATTTTTTCCTTTTTTTTTTTTTTTTTCTATTTTGAGTGACTTTTCAGACTTGTGGAAACTATTGGACAGGATTCCAAATGATGAATAAGGAAGCAGCTGCCTGGAGAAATTTCTCCAGTCCTTGTTCATTAATAGGGAGCCCCAATAATCCCTATAGCCTTATGGAAGACACTCTAATAAGTGTTTTTTAAAATATATTATCATGATATCTGCATATTGGTCATTGTCAAATGATTAAATTTTCTAGGCAACAAAGTTTGTTTAAAGGTGCTCTGGTTTAAAGATTTTCATATGGCTATGACCATATGAAATATGACATATTTCATGGTGTATTAAATGTATTCATGCCTCCAAGTGTGCAGGTCTTCCAAAATGTAAAATGGGGATTACTTATGGTAAGGGACTTTTGTTTCAGATTCAGACCTCTGTCTTTAACATAAACTTATGAAATATACATCCCACTAAAAGTCAACAATTAGATCGGGATGATTTACTAAAAGGGAGTATTTTATATTGAAATGGAAATTCAAGTGTGTTACAAAAGTGTCATCATGGTTGTCATGGTAGTTTTGGTTTCTAATTTTCTATATAAAATATATAACTGTTTGTTAACATTCTGTAGGGATTGGACTGTTAAAACATCCAATAACAGAAAATAAAAGCATCATATTATGTTTTAAAGTATTTGATATTTAGATAAGATAATAATGTTAGGCTTACTGCCTCTATTACACTGTACTGTTATCAATCTTTTCTTCTGAATGTTCAACTACTGAGATTTAGAGATCAAAAACTAGAAAGATTTATGGCCTAAGAGGATAGCCAATATTTTGGCCCTAGCCCTCTGAGGTCAATGAGGACCCAGGACATAAGAACCTCTGAAGTGACATCCTATAGTCAGTGGTCCCTGATCTTCTGTGGGACCACATAGCAAAGTGACCATTGGTATGTAGTGTACCTAAAGGACAGTCATCAGGAGAAAAAGTCTCCCACACTTTCACAGAAGTACTGTCAAGCAATGGCCATGAGTCATCCAAACGGTTGGCACTGACAGAGGTACTAAGAGGTGTTGTGCATGGTTCCAGGGCAATTCCTGAGGAGACTTAACTGACCTTGATAGAAAGTGAGAAGTTAATTTTAATTACAGATATCCCTGATCACAAGTAGCAAAAATATCTCATCAGAGAATGCCATTGTTTCAAATAGCAAGGAGCACACATTAGAAAGCAACTGAGTCTGTGGGACCCACCCATTAGATCTGCAGTGAAATCTTACTCTGGAGCCTTGGCGGGGCTCTTCCACACTGTTATACGGCTCTATATGTGCCTACAGAGGTCCCTGGTATGGATAGTTTAGTTGTGGGTAATCGCTCGTTTACTTTATGATCATCTTGTTCTGACTGCGAAGAGGGATGACTTACATTTCTCTTTTGGAGGCCACACACAGTGTGGCGTAGTGAAATACGCACTTTGCATGCTCACTTAAATATTTCAAATTATGAGATTACTCAGTGACTTAGCTATAATTGGTCTACCAAGTACAAGTAAGTCATGGGGCACTGGGAACAAAGTGAGCCATGGAAGAGGGATCTGGAGTATTGCCACTTTCAGAGGGCTTTAGATTGAGATCTGCTTCTGGCCCCCCTTATACCCATTGGCCAACATTCTTGTCTGAGTTCAATATAAAGTGACCAGGGACAGACCTTAGCAGTTAGTCCTCCACTATCATTTCTTTTAACTGCTCCTTGGTCTCCAATACAAAGTGTTTCAAGAAATATCCCAAACAAATGGATAAAGTACTGAAGCGGAGTTTCGTTCTTCTCTGCATCTTAAAAATTGGTAATACCTTGGGTGGTGGCATATATTTAAGGAGAGTCCATTTTGGGGTTTTTTCCCCATTCCCTTTGGTTGTAGGAGCCACAGTTGGGTTTTGAGGGAGCCCACTTTTACCTGTAGAGAGATTTCATCATGGCCTTCGGGCTTCTTTTGTTTTCTTAATTTCCTGGATTGTTCCTATCACCGTCTTCCACTGTAGACCTGCTATGATTTCTGTGCTTTATATTCTCTCTGAACTGCGACTTATCTATGGATGAGGATTCAGGGTCTCCTAGTAAGCCTGAGGATTGTTCAACTTGATCATAATCCTAGAAGTATAGTCCAGGGTCTCATAACCCAGGAAATGCTCTGAAATTTTCATTCCCATACAGAACTACTATGAAATGCCACTTAACTGTATACATTAGGGAGAAGATGATATAACCCTCATGCTCGGAATGTGTATTAAAACATATCATCTTTCGTGATATTAAAACATTCCATTTTAACAGCAAATGCTTGGTGTAGCCAACCTTCCATGGAGGTTGGACGATCTCTGCTTGCTTCGGGATGTGATAGTGATCCTTCTCTTCTCTCAACACATTCTTTCTTCTAGTGTCCTTGGATCTCATGTGCAGACAATGTCAATCCTACAAAAATGGGACCTGTAGTCATAAGATGGAGACATATGTCGCAGGTCACGATGGATTCTGTATGACCCGTATAACTATTGTAGTATCTGATGGTAAGTGTGTCTGATGATCTACAGAGAGCTGTTGGAAATTCCTTCTTCAGTGCTCAAATCACCTTCCTTGAAGACCTTGTGTCCTTATGAAGAGTCTATTCAGCTCCAACTCTGAAGTTATGAGCCTTGCTACTTTGATTACAGAATTTTAAAATTAAGAGGATACTGAGCAGACAGGGCTGACTCCCCTTTTGGTACCAATCCCTCCTTGAAACTCCTGAGCTCCACCCTCCCTGATGTTCACAATCGAAGTTTCTAAGTCTGTCACTTTCCCCACTCCGTCTTGGAAGCTTCTGTTATGCTTGTGGATTGCTGATCAAACTTCTGCCTCACACTGAAATCCTGGAAACTTCCTTTGACCCTCCTCTTTATCCCTTCTTATCCTTGTCCTTTATGTATTCTCAGAGTCTCTACCATCTCATTTCGTAACATCTTTCATGGGGCAGTTTAATTACCTGTCACTCTCAAATTCTTTGTGCTTCAGAGAAGACAGTGTTACTCACTGCTCTACTTTGGTACTTACCACAGAGCCCGGAACCCAGAAGGTTTCAGAGAGTTCTTTGTGCCTATTTGCTTGAAAATATTTGTGCTTCAAAATGTAGAACTTGAATCTTACAACTAAGTGTATATTTCTCCTGCAGTAAAGACTTCTAGGATATGAAAACTTGCTAGATATAACTTAGGAGTCTGTGGCAGGATTTCCAGTGTAGTGATGACATTTTCCATAGAAGAAATAGTCTTTCATCCCATATATTTTTGGTTCAGTCTTACTTAGATTTTGACCTTATATTATTCAATGATGTTATATTTCTGCTTTTCTCTTTGCAGTGCAGGTGATGACTATGGAGACAACGTGCATGAAGGACTGTGAAGATGAAGAGTATTCTAGTCATAAAACAGAGCTGATAACCTGCTGTAGTTATGACAATTTCTGTAATGAATTCATAGTTCCTACTATTCTTCCTTAGTTTGAGGAAGCTTGCAATTGCATAGTCACATCCCTTTCTGCCTCCTAATCTTATCTTTGGCCCTCTGGTCCTCCCTCATATTTCATTTTGCTGTGGTCTAGACACTTTTCACAACCATCAGCATTTCAGTAATTGTGGAATATGCAGGCAGAAGCATTTGTAGTCTGTCATAGTCTACATGATCATACAGCTCATTCCTTGTACTTTCTATTTTACCTGGAATAAATGCAAACATAGCTTTCCCTTGCTTTCAATCAATGTTCATTACTTGGACAAGAGACAGTGTGATGGAACACAGACAAAAACACCACTGACTCTGAAGAGGAGGAGAAGTGATAAACAAGATCACTAAACATTTTACACAGTGTGCTTGGGTACCTATGAAAGTATTCTATGCTCATTGAATAGAAGGAGGTAGGTGAGAAGTGTTAAAATACATGACTAGCGCAGGAGGGTGAGAAGATGAGTCTGCTTAGTTAAGTTGGGGTCAGATCCTGAAGGATTTGCTCAAGTAGATTCACTTTTATTTTACTTCTCTAACAACTTCTGTTCCCTGTACATGCACAGCTGGGAGATATTTCTCACCATGGGTCTTGCCAGGCATTATAATTTCTCTCCTTCTAATCCTAAAGTATTTCACTCCTGCAATGTTGTATGAATTAGCCTTGCATTGGAACACAAGATCCAAGACAATTAATGATTATAATGGCCCAAAATTATTTTAGGATGAGAGTCAACAATAAATGTGAAGGCATTCTTTGCTCATAATTCTCTCCAGTTATGAGAATTTCCTGGATAAGTGATACTCCCCTTTGCATAGGTGATAGACTAATCCGACAGGCTTTCCACTAGACATCCATCCACTGTTTATTTTCAGTCTTTTGTCCTTCATTCTCCTGCACAAGGACCTTACATGTTAATAGGGAGACAGTTCAACTCAGACACCAGGAGTGTACGTCCACCACAATTAAGTCAAGTAGTTGATATCAGATTAAAACACTTATGCAGAGCTTCCCTGAAGCTAGACTGAACAGACTAGACCATCATAATTTGGAAGGCTTCTTTCACAGATGTGGAATATTCCACCCTGGAAAATGAGGCTCCTACATTTAAGCGTTGGAACAGCTGCAGCCATTTTGTCACTATGAATAGAGACATCTGATGGACCTTCTTACCATGAACAAATATAAAGCTGAGAAAAATCACAGATACTGGATTGGAGCTCCAAGATTCATCTACAATGGGAACTTGCCATCAAATAAATCTTGTTGTATTGTAAAGCAATACATTCACTACATGTTTAATCCAGTTTGTGTGGGATATTCTTTTCTGAGCAAGTTTGAATTCTGTTTAGTCATGATACATAGTCTTATCTATTTTAGGAAGATAATATGGATCTACATTACAGCTCTTTGAACTACTTAGAGGGCATTTTATTTGTAATTTCTACCCCCTTCCAGGATACTAAGGGATTACATTTTCATTTATCGATTTGATGTTTTTCCAGTCCTCTACAAGATGTGCCCTGGCTTTTCTTCTTTACATATATAGTACATGCAGATAACAGTAAGTTACCCGTAGAATAGTATCATATTTTGTAGAAGGAAAAACATGAATACTGAAGTTGACCTTTGTTAGTTTGGATCTGAAACATCCCTCAAAGGCTCATCTGTAAAGGTTTGGCCACATGCAACTGTGTTCGTTGGTGGAGATTTTGCAATGTGATTGGATCATGAAGACTCTGACTTTACCAATGGATTAATCTATTGCTGGCTTAATAATTTGATGTGTTGTTTGAAGATGAAGAAATTTAGGGGGTGGTACCTAGCTGGAAGAGGACAGTCCTGGGCATAGCTTTGAATAGTATATTTTGCCCCTGGTCTGCCTGCTTCTCTCTCTGTCTCTCTGTCTCTGTCTGTCTGTCTCTCTCTCTCTCCCCTTCCCTGTCTCTCTGTCTCTGTCTGTTTCTCTGTCTGTCCATACACGCACAAGCATGAGTTTATAATATTTTTTCAATCAGAAAACTTATTCAGAGAATGTAGAATTAATCATTTAAAGGAGTTACTTTAGTGGGTCTTAGGTCACTTCCAATTTTGTGAAACTACTACCACTATCTAATTCCAGAGTATTTCCAATATTCCCTCAAAGGCCTCATACACGTTGTACACTCACTCCTCTTCTCCGCCTAAACTTACAACCGCTTATTTTCCGTATTTCTGGATTACTGATTATTAATATTTCATACAAATGGAGGCTACTACCAATGCCTTCTTTCACTTAATATAATGTTTTCATGGTTCATCTAGGCCATGACATATATGGGACCAACTTGCATTTTTAGGACAGAAAAATATTTCATTGTATGGATATATCACATTTTGTTTAGCCACTCATCAGTTGATTGGCCTTTTAATTCCTTACATTTTGAGTTAATTTTCACTGTTTACTTGTTCCTAGGAATTTCACCATTTTTTTGAGGTTATCTAATTTGTTGGTATAGTTTTGCCCATAATATTCTCTTATAACCACTTTTATTGCTGTAACCAATTTGTTCCCCATTTCATTCCTGGTTTAAGTAATTTGACTCTTTACCCTTTTTGTCTGTCAGCATAGTTAATAATTTGTCAGGGTTTTTTCTTTTTGATCTTTTAAATGTACCCACTTTGCTTTCATAGAATCTCTTCTATTTTTCTGTTCTTTAATTCATTTACCTCATTGTTAAGCTATCATTTCCTCACTTCTGCTAACTTTTAGTTCACTATTTTTCTCTTTCTTAAGATGGAAGAGTTTGTTGATTTGAGTTCCTGCTCTTTTTAAAAGTAAAGCAGTAAAGCTGTATCTTTTCTCCTATATCCTGCTTTCATTCCATCCTGTGAGTTTTGATATGCTGTGTTTTATCCCAAAGTATTTTCCTGCAGCTTCTCCATTGATCCTTTGCTGTTCAAGAGCATGTTATACACATTACATATTTTAGTAGATTTTCTGGATTCCCTGCTGCTATTGATTGCTTAACTTGACTGTACTGTGGTCAGATAAGATGAAATATGATTTTGATTTTTTTAATTCATTGGTAACTATTTCATAGCCCACAATGTGATGTAACTTGGAGGCTGCCCATGTGTTCTGGGGAAGAATATGTTCTACTGCTCTTGGTGAAGTGCGTCATTTGTGTCTATCAGGTCTGCTTGCCTCTGCAGTCTAATTAAAGCCTTATTTCTCCTTATTTTTTGTCACCTTTTTCTATCTATAAAGAATGGTTTATGTGTAGGGGCAGACATAGGCCCCTTTTAGAGGATAGAAAATGCAGCTTCTATGTGGTTATGAGCAGCAAGCAGTTTTCAAGCAGCTTTGTGGTTTTAGGCTGATAGGTTTTGGTTTCGACACCTGGGTCTTTGCAGACAACACTGTCTCTCCTAGTGCAGGGTTCTGTAGCTACCCAAATCCCCTATTAGCCCACAAGATCAACCCTTAGCAACAAGTCCAATACCCAATAAGTCAGGTGTCAACCCTCAGGGGGGGTTCCTGCACTTACAGTAAAATTACTTCACATATATTAATTCATTCTCTTCTCCCCACTTCTCTCTCTCTCTCTCTCTCTCTTTCTCTCTCTCTCTCTCTCTCTCTCTCTGTCTTTCTCTCTCCTATTTTTTTGAGATGGGGTTTCACTATGTAGTTCAGGCTGGTCTTGAACTCACTATGTAGCTCAGGTTGACCTTGAATTCACAGCAATCTTCCTTCCTCAGCCTCCTGAGTGCTGGGATTACAGGTGTGTGCCATACAAACAGCATTTTTTTTTTGAAAGGTAAAAGTTGGCATCTGCTGTACTTTTGAGAAATTAATATGATCTTTGCCGTCTTGTGCACGCTGGTAATTTGTCAAACCTTGACTCATACTTAGTTTGAGAGGAACCCATGCAGCACTCTGGTCATCTGCTGGTCTACTGTTTATATCAGAGTTAATATAATCGAATATGAAAACAGCTGCTCATAAGCCTAATATGATCCAAACAGCACAGAAAATCGATTGAACAAATCATTTGGTAGAAAACCCCATACTTTAGGGATTTCATTTTCAGAACTACCAGCTGTGCTGTCCTTTGTTATCTCCTCACACTCTGTCTTCTCAAATGTTGTATGAACATAATATAATTTATTTTTCCTGATAGAGCTTTCTTGAAATTCCAGGACAATTCTAATGAATTCTGGAAACTTCATTTCCATTTCCAAAATCTAATCAGTGTGAATAGGGAAGATCAAGTTCTCTAAATGTGGTTTTATCTGGAGAAGTAACAAAAACAGGATTTTCTCTATTTTATGGAACTGTAAAAAATCTATTATTAAAATTTCCCTTTGCAACTGTTATAATGCTAGAAAATCCTTTATTATTTACCGAGGACATGTAGGATTGTCTGTGAATATAGAATTTTCTAAATTCAGTTTTAGAAAATATTTCAGTTGCCCACTTTTAAATTCTCTCAAAAACCTGCAGTTTTCTCTGAAATGTTTTGATATCACAAACATCCTTGCTGCTATTTTCCCTACATCTTGTAGGTTTTTATTAAGTACTTTAAAGTGTGGTATAAAACCTGAAAAACACGAGGTTGTTAAACCAGGCCTTCTCAGTGAGCTGTGGATATTACTGCTCCTTTTCATGCATAAATAGCCTCATTTCATCCAAGAAAGCTACACACCACTGCAGGACTCACCCTCTGCTCAACCACTGCACATTATTGTACACAAATAAAGCATTATATTCTGACTAAACCTCATAAAGAAGTGCTTAAAACTGTAAAACATTAAGAGCATGGATAATGTAGTTTACCATTTTTGGTGGCATATTTAAGGAAATTGTCCAATTTTTTGCTGTTTTACTGTGGAAAAGAGTTTCTTAGTGTATGTCATGGTTAATGTAAGTGGCTCCACCAAGCCTCATGCAATCATGGACACAGCTGAATCTAGTATTTGTGATTGGTTCGTTGTCTAGTGCTGGGATTTGCGGTGTGAGTGCTGCACCCACCCAGGGATGGAGCAACCATACAGTGTAATGGCGGGAAGAAGGTGTGTCTTTCTCTTTTGCTTTTGCTATTTGCAGCAGCCATGAAGGGCTGCCCAGCATGGCATGCTGCCTTGGAGCCAACTGAGTATGGACTGAAACCCCCAAGAACTGTAAGAAATAAACCTTTCCTTCCCTAATTTTGGGCATCTGGTATTTTGCCTCAACAACGAGAAAAGGAAAAGTAACTAAGACTATGTATAATACAATGAAACTGAGTGACTAGATGCCTTGCTTCTTTAACGAAACCAGACATTGCCCCCACCATGCAATTATTGATAATTGCATGCCCTCACTATGCAAGCAGTAATAATTGAAACCACTTTTTCTGGTCTTATGTCATGACCAAAACCCCTCCACCACAGCACTGTAGATACCTACAATTGTCTTCTCTGAGGCAAAGACACCTTCTCCTTTGTCTTTTCCAAGGCAAAGACACTAATTTCACCAGCTCTTCCTTAATGTCACCAACATCATAATGTAACCTTACTGCTAGCCTTGCACGATTATTTATAACTGTGCTTTCATCCAAGCACATGGAGTACCAGGCTGCCTTTAGTAAGTGAATGGTGAGCTGCTCACTAACATCACTTCCATGCACAGGATTTGATCTTTAACAGTATTTCTGCCAAATGGCACTTCAGAAATGCATTGCATAATTTTATTATTGTTTGAAAAAGTATAAAAAAGGAAATTCTTCCCAGATTACATGGCTATTTTAATAAAATCACCTCAAGGAGCAGTTTGCCATGTTTTACTATGCACAGTGACATCTAAAAGCTGGCAGCTGGCAGATTTCTTTTAGAGGTATAATTGCAAAAACTAAGATAGTGGGAATGATATTTCCTCAGTTTCCTTCCAAGAAACTCTTTCCTTTCAGGTTCACAAAATTTGGTAACACTTTTGTGGTTGGTGTCAGTGCCTTCTGAAGCTTGATATGCAACACAATACTTTTGTTACACTGACTACATAATGCTTTCCCATTGTTTTCTTTTTTAATTTTTATTTTAAAGAGAATGCAACCAAGCAACATAAAACAGAATAAAGCTAATCAGAACAAACCAGTGTAAATGACACAGGACTTCAAAACAATAGGAAATCAACAATGGTTACCATTGATGCCTCTTGTTGTGTTCAAAATAGCTGTCCATACCTTCAGACATAGTAAAAATCAAACAAAACAGAACAAAATAGAATAGAACCAGTAAAAACAAAACAATAAATGCAATAAAGGACTTCAAAACAAGATAATTGTAAATCCAATATAATTTGTTATCTTTGAAATAGCTTCCCAAGCCATCAGATACAATAAAATCAAGCAAAACAAAACAGAATAAAATCCAACACAACAAAACAATGAAAATGATACAGGACTTCAAAACAAGATAGTAGGGAATTAACATTGGCTACCACCTTCAGAAGAAGATCCTCCATAGATGCTACATTGTGTACTGTTAGCCTTTGAATAGATGATCCAGCTACTAGCTTTAGACCTGCAAAGTCAGTTAAACACTAAACAGTGCAAGCATTAAATTTTATTTTACCTCAATAGCTGTCATCTCAACCTGTGTTTCTTTGGGTCAGCTGATCATTTATGGTGGGGGGTTGGGGGTGGGGAAGTTGACTCTTCTTGTTTCCCAGCCCACATCCCAGAAGGGGCTGGCATCTGGCTCTCCCCCCAGCAGCCCATGCATTGTGTGAACTCATAAGGAGGACTTGCTTCTTGGTGACTTCTTGTTCTCTTCCCCCACAGTCCATGAATAGCATTGAGTCATGGAAAAAGGCTGGCATCTGGCAGTCTTTCCAGTGACCTGTGTATGGCAGTGATTCACAGGGAGGGCTTGCTTCTTGGTGACTTCTTGCTCTCTTCCCTCACAGTCTGTGCATCGTTCTGACTCACGTTTCCTATTGTTTTCAGTTACTTCTAATGATTCTGTCCAGGCCTATTGGAATGATTTTCCAATATCTGTTTTCAGTTTTGTTTTTTGTTTTTTTGCTGCAGTCATTTTTTTATATTCAATACTTGGAGTCTACAAAAACATAAGATGTTAAAAAAAAATGCAGCACCCAATATACATCTATCCCTATAGTAAAAATATCTCACACTATTAGTTAACATTAAAGAATTGGACAAACTATGACAATAATTTTCAGCTTGGATTCCTCTTGAATTTGCTGACCATTAGTGCAAGAGGCCAATGTTCCATCAGCCAAGAGCTTTTGTCCTCCTTTGGAAAAAACCTCTGAGTGCATTTCCTGTCTTTCTGGGGCTTCTGCTAAAATCACAGTCTAAACATTATATATATATATATATATATATATATATATATATATATCCTTTCTCTTCCTCTTGTTTTCTTTAATTCTTCCCAAACAACTAAGTACGATGCTGAAGATTCAAATATGCCAAGGAGATAGCACAATGTTAAAAGAATCTCAGTTTCTTAATTAAAACAATTCTTTGCTAAATCTTAGATAATAAATTTCAATTTTTATAAGAAATGTCAGTTAAAGTCTCACTAACAAAAATGATCATATTCTATATCATTTTTGTTTTTATAATTTTTCAAACTAAATAAAATAAAAATGAATGTATTAAAACTCACAGCTATACCAAGCAATCATGTATAAATAGATAGATAGATAGATAGATAGATAGATAGATAGATAGATAGATATCTCCTTGGCAGTACACTGACCAGCCAAGTGAAAGCTTGGTTGAGTCATGGGGGATGAGTCACGGCTTGTGACATCAGCACCGACCGCTGCCACTCCTTTCCAACCCTGAGCATTCCCCCTATGCATGCTGTTACCTTATACCTGGCTGCTGGGGTGGTGAGAGGCTGACTGTCCTCATATGCTGACACAGAGCTCTCTGTGTGCCTGCTGGAGCAGCTGTGCTGTAGGTTCACACCACTGCACTGTAAGAACCGACAGTGTACAATCCTTAATTACAGAGATCTGTAACTGTAGTATAAACACTAATACAAACTACTATACCTCCACTAACAATAAAAAACCCAATAGTAATAACAGAGTTGTCTAGAGATTAGTAAGGTTTAATGATCATATTCACAAATATACAGCAGGTAAAGGATGGCAGAATGAAAGGAGAAAATTTTGAAAAATTAAACAGTGGAATATGAGAGGAGTTCTTATGAGTAATATTTTAAAATTAACTTTATTGGTGCAATTCAGATATACATAATGATCACATTCATCATGAGAAATTTGTACCTGTGTATAGTATATCTTTGTTCTTCCTTTTACCCCCAATTCCCTCCACTCTGTATATTTCTTATTTACAAAAGCTTTGATTCCATTTTTCCCCCTTCTATTCTTTTTTCCCCCTTTCCTTCCTTCCTCCTTCCCCTAGGATTATAGGTAGGCACCATGCCAAGCTTCACTATCACTCTTATCATCATAGTGCAATGTTGACAGTACCAATACTACTTTGTTTTTCTTCATCATATACAAGGTCAAGGTTACATCTTTCTAAAATCCAAAAGTTGTATCATACATTCCTCTAGTGTGAACTTGCACAGGAAGCTCCACATTGTTCTTGTGAATAGTTCTGTGCTGGTCAACTGGTGTTCTTTTAGCAAACATAACGTCAATGGGTAACTAGTGAATGAACCGTTGAATGTGACATTTTGGGTACTTTTTGAAATGGGTGCAACAAGCCTGTTCATACCATTATATGACTTATTACTACATAAATAAAGACCGGATAGCTGAGTTCCATGATAAGTTTCTAAATTCAAGGTGTAAAATACCTTCACATCTACCAGAATATATATTTTATACCATAGTTGGAAGATTTATTTGGCATATATCACCAAAAGCTACAACCATGAAATGATACTAGTGGTTTGTTAATTCCCATGTATTTAGATGGTGCATAAATGGCTCAAAAGTTTGAAATATAGATTTCAACCAGTGGGTAAATATCAGTCAAATTATTACATTTTTTTCTTGGCAGGTATTTTTATTGTCCAAATGTAGGTAATTTTGAAGGAAACTAAATCTCTTGAGTATCATTATTATCCTAAAAATCTCAACATCACATCAGCAATAAATCTTTTAGATTAGAATGATAAAATCCTGCTAAGAAAGCTCTTAATTCAGATAGAGTTGTCATGATAATTGTATTTTCAAGTTATTATTATTGGTTGCTGTCTTAGTTACCTTTTACTGCTTGTTGAGACAAAATACCTGACTCCTAAAGTTAGGGAAGGATAGGTTTATTTCTTACAGTTCTTGGAGGTTTCAGTCCATACTCAGTTGGCTCCCAGCAGCAGGGTGTCATGACAGGCCGCCACTGATGGCTGGCTGCAAACAGCATGGTGTGAACCAGCAAGAGAGAGAGACACCTTCTTCCCGCCAATACATCTTATGTTGGCTCCACCCCTAGGTAGGTGTAGCACTCACACTACCAATCCAAGCGCTAGACAATGAACCAATCACAAATGCTAGATTTGGTCCAGTAGATAATTGCATGAGGCTTGGGGGCCACTGACATAAACCATGACAGCTACTATTGTAGCATTGTGACTAGTCAAATATTTATTTACATTATCGTTTTCTCCCTCATCTGAATCTAGGTCTTCATTCTGTACTCCTCTGTCTGTCATATCTTGACCATCTCACCGCTGACACTTCTTTGTTTTACATGATCCAAGTCATCACTGTGGCCAAGTCATCGGACGACTCACTTTCAACTTTCTCCCAAAACTGTAAAAATGGATTTTTATTTGGCGTTGCACTGAATCGGGCTAATTACATACACAACAACACCAGGTAGTAGGACCAGACCACGAGAAGGCCACGGTGAGCACCAGTACCCAGCCCACCAAGTGCTGGCATCCACACCATGGTGTCCAGGCTGCCATGTTCCATGGGTGAGGGCCCAGCTCTGAGTCCCACAGCTCCAGGGTGCATCAGGACCCAGTGGCAGCATGGGTGCTCCCTGCAGCTCCTCGCTGGACTACTCGGAATCTGAGGCAAAACTGATTTGGGTGAAGGTTTGTAGCTTGGCTCTGCTCCTCTCCACTCCCTGCCTGGTGCTGCTTCTCCCACATTCCACCTCTCCACGCCACCTTGCACTCTCTTTCTGCAGCTAACTGTCACAGAACAAGGCTTTGAGGGGTACATATCTGTCAATCTTACTCAGCAATGCGATGTGAACCACATTGTGGGGGGCCTGTTGGGTCACGATCCAAAAGGCTGATTTATCTGTGTGCTTCTGATTTCCCTGCTGCAATGACATCATTTTTCCTTCAGCCGCCTTTGTGTTTCTGTTGGCATACATCCACCCCATACATCCACCCCATGCATCCACCCCATGCATCCACCCCATACATCCACCCCATGCATCCA